>JAWPHD010026435.1:0-13077 GCA_037043455.1 Cyrtodaria siliqua | reverse complement strand
AGTTCTTGAACATATATATTCAGTTCTTACACATATATATTCCTTTCTTACACGTATTTATTCCGTTCTGTCACATATATATTCCGTTCTTACACGTATATATTCAGTTCTTACACATATATATTCACTTATTACACATATATATTCAGTTCTTACACATATATATTCCGTTCTTACACATATATACACATATATATTCCGTTCTTACACATATATATTCCGTTCTCACACGTACATATATTCAGTTCTTACGCATATATATTCAGTTCTTACACATATATATTCAGTTTCTTACAATATATATTCAGTTCTTATACATATATATTCAGTTCTTGAACATATATATTCAGTTCTTACACATATATATTCCTTTCTTACACATATTTATTCCGTTCTGTCACATATATATTCCGTTCTTACACGTATATATTCAGTTCTTACACATATATATTCCGTTCTTACACATATTTATTCCGTTCTTACACATATATATTCGGTTCTTACACATATATATTCAGTTCTTACACATATATATTCAGTTCTTACACATATATATTCCGTTTTTACACATATATATTCAGTTCTTACAGATATATATTCAGTTCTTACGCATATATATTCAGTTCTTACGCATATATATTCAGATCTTACGCATATATATTCATTTCTTACACATATATGTTCAGTTCTTACACATATATATTCCGTTCTTACACGCACATATTCCGTTCTTACACATATATATTCCGTTCTTACATATATATATTCCGTTCTTACACATATATATTCTGTTCTTACACATATATATTCAGTTCTTACACATATATATTCACTTCGTACACATATATATTCTGTTCTTACACATATATATTCCCTTCTTACACGTACATATTCCGTTCTTACACATATAAATTCCGTTCTTACACATATGTATTAAGTTCTTACACATGTATATTCCATTCTTACACATATTTATTCCGTTCTTACACATATATATTCCGTTCTTACACATATATATTCCGTTCTTACACATATATTCCGTTCTTACGCATATATCTTCAGTTCTTACGCATATATATATTCAGTTCTTACACATATGTATTCAGTTTGACGCATATATATTCAGTTCTTACACATATATATTCAGTTCTTACACATATATATTCAGTTCTTAGGCATATATGTTCAGTTCTTACGCATATATATTCCGTTTTACTCATATATATTCAGTTCTTACACATATATTCAGTTCTTACACATATATTCAGTTCTTACACATATATTCAGTTCTTACGCATATATATTCAGTTCTTACGTATATATATTCCGTTCTTACACATATATATTCCGTTCTTACGCATATATATTCTTAAACATATATTCCGTTCTTACACATATATATTCCGTTCTTACACATATATATTCCGTTCTAACGCATATATATTACGTTCTTACAAATATATATTCCGTTCTTACACGTATATATTCCGTTCTTACACATATATATTCCGTTTTTACACATATATATTCCGTTCTTACAAATATATATTCCGATCTTACACGTATATATTCCGTTCTTACACGTATATATTCCGTTCTTACACATATATATTCCGTTTTTACACATATATATTCCTTTCTTACACATATTTATTCCGTTCTGTCACATATATATTCCGTTCTTACACGTATATATTCAGTTCTTACACATATATATTCCGTTCTTACACATATTTATTCCGTTCTTACACATATATATTCGGTTCTTACACATATATATTCAGTTCTTACACATATATATTCAGTTTCTTACACATATATATTCCGTTCTTACACATATATATTCAGTTCTTACAGATATATATTCAGTTCTTACGCATATATATTCAGTTCTTACGCATATATATTCAGATCTTACGCATATATATTCATTTCTTACACATATATGTTCAGTTCTTACACATATATATTCCGTTCTTACACGCACATATTCCGTTCTTACACATATATATTCCGTTCTTACATATATATATTCCGTTCTTACACATATATATTCTGTTCTTACACATATATATTCAGTTCTTACACATATATATTCACTTCGTACACATATATATTCTGTTCTTACACATATATATTCCCTTCTTACACGTACATATTCCGTTCTTACACATATAAATTCCGTTCTTACACATATGTATTAAGTTCTTACACATGTATATTCCATTCTTACACATATTTATTCCGTTCTTACACATATATATTCCGTTCTTACACATATATATTCCGTTCTTACACATATATTCCGTTCTTACGCATATATCTTCAGTTCTTACGCATATATATATTCAGTTCTTACACATATGTATTCAGTTTGACGCATATATATTCAGTTCTTACACATATATATTCAGTTCTTACACATATATATTCAGTTCTTAGGCATATATGTTCAGTTCTTACGCATATATATTCCCGTTTTACTCATATATTCAGTTCTTACACATATATTCAGTTCTTACACATATATTCAGTTCTTACACATATATATTCAGTTCTTACGCATATATATTCAGTTCTTACGTATATATATTCCGTTCTTACACATATATATTCCGTTCTTACGCATATATATTCTTAAACATATATTCCGTTCTTACACATATATATTCCGTTCTTACACATATATATTCCGTTCTAACGCATATATATTACGTTCTTACAAATATATATTCCGTTCTTACACGTATATATTCCGTTCTTACACATATATATTCCGTTTTTACACATATATATTCCGTTCTTACAAATATATATTCCGATCTTACACGTATATATTCCGTTCTTACACGTATATATTCCGTTCTTACACATATATATTCCGTTTTTACACATATATATTCCGTTCTTACACATATATTCCGTTTTTACACGTATATATTCCGTTATAACACACATATATTCCGTTTTTACACATATATATTCAGTTCTTACACATATATATTCTGTTCTTACACATATATATTCCGTTCTTACACGTATATATTCCGTTCTTACACATATATATTCCGTTCTTACAAATATATATTCCGTTCTTACACATATATTCCTTTTTACGCATACATATTCAGTTCTTTCGCATATATATTCAGTTTTAAGCATATATATTCAGTTCTTACGCATATATATTCAGTTTTTACACATATATATTCAGTTCTAACGCATATATATTCCGTTCTTACACATATATATTCAGTTCTTACACATATATATTCCGTTCTTACACATATATATTACGTTCTTACGCATATATATTCAGTTCTTAGGCATATATATTCCGTTCTTACGCATATATATCCAGTTCTTACACATATATATTCACTTCTTACACATATATATTCCGTTGTTACAAATATATATTCCGTTCTAACACGTACATATTCCGTTCTTACACACATATATTCCATTCTTACACATATATATTCAGTTCTTACGCATATATATTCCGTTCTTACACATATATATTCCGTTCTTACACATATATATTCCGTTCTTACACATATATATTCAGTTCTTACACATATATATTCACTTCTTACACATATATATTCCGTTCTTACACATATATATTCCGTTCTTACACATATATACACATAGGTATTCCGTTCTTACACATATATATTCCGTTCTTACACATATATATTCCGTTTTTACACAAATATATTCCGTTTTTACACGTACATATTCCATTCTTACACATATATATTCAGTTCTTACACATATATATTCCGTTCTTACACATATATATTCCGTTCTTACGCATATATATTCCGTTCTTACGCATATATATTCAGTTCTTACTCATATATATTCAGTTCTTACGCATATATATTCAGTTCTTACGCATATATATTCAGTTCTTAGGCATACATATTCAGTTCTTACACATATATATTCAGTTCTTACACATATATATTCAGTTCTTACACATATATATTCCATTCTTACACATATATATTCCGTTCTTTCGCATATATATTCAGTTTTACGTAAATATATTCAGTTCTTACGCATATATATTCAGTTCTGACGCATATATATTCCGTTCTTACACATATATATTCTTACACATATATTCCGTTCTTACACATTCATATTCAGTACTTACATATATATCTTCCGTTCTGACACATATATATTCCGTTCTTACGCATATATATTCAGTTCCTACACATATATATTCAGTTCTTACACATATATATTCAGTTCTTACGCATATATATTCCGTTCTTACACATATATATTCTTACACATATATTCCGTTCTTACACATTCATATTCAGTACTTACACATTTATCTTCCGTTGTGTAATATATGTGTAAGAACTGAATATATATGCGTAAGAACTGAATATATATGCGTAAAACTGAATATATATGCGTAAGAACTGAACATATATGTGTAAGAAATGAATATATATGCGTAAGAACTGAATATATATGCGTAAGAACGGAATATATATGTGTAAGAACGGAATATATATGCGTAAGAAATGAATATATATGTGTAAGAACGGTATATAAATGTGTAAGAACGGAATATATTCATGTAAGAACGGAATATATATGTGTAAGAACGGAATATATATGTGTAAGAACTGAATATATATGTGTAAGAACGGAATATATATGTGTTAGAACTGAATATATATGTGTAAGAACTGAACATATATGTGTAAGAAATGAATATATATGCGTAAGAACTGAATATATATGCGTAAGAACTGAATATATATCTGTAAGAACATATATATATGTGTAAGAACGGAATATATATGTGTAAGAACTGAATATATATGTGTAAGAACTGAACATATATGTGTAAGAAATGAATATATATGGGTAAGAACTGAATATATATGCGTAAGAACTGAATATATATCTGTAAGAACTGAATATATGTGTAAGAATATATATGCGTAAGAACGGAATATATATGTGTAAGAACGGAATATATATGCGTAAGAACTGAATATATATGCGTAAGAACTGAATATATATGTGTAAGAACTGAATATATGTCTAAGAACTGAATATATACGTGTAAGAACGGAACATATACGTGTAAGAACGTAATTTATACGTGTAAGAATGGAAAATATATGCGTTAGAACGGAATATATATGTGTAGGAAGTGAATATATATGTGTAAGAACTGAATATATATGTGTAAGCACTGAATATATATGTGTAAGAACGGAATATATATGTGTAAGTACGGAATATATATGGGTAAGAACGGAATATGTACGTGTAAGAACGGAATATATATGTGTAGGGAACTCAACACGTATGTGTAAGAACTGAATATATATGTGTAAGTACTGAATATATATGCGTAAGAACTGAATATATATTCGTAAGAACGGAATACATATTTGTAAGAACTGAATATATATGTGTAAGAACTGAATATATATTTGTAAGAAACTGAATATATATCTGTAAGAACTGAATATATATGCGTAAGAACTGAATATATATGCGTAAGAACGGAATATATATGTGTAAGAACGGAATATATATGTGTAAGAACGGAATATGTACGTATAAGAACTGAATATATATGTGTAAGAACGGAATATATATGTGTATATATGCGTAAGAACGTAATACATATGTGTAAGAACTGAATTTATATGTGTAAGAAGTGAATATATATGTGTAAGAACTGAATATATATGTGTAAGAACGGAATATATATGTGTAAGAACGGAATATATATGTGTAAGAACGGAAAAATATGCGTAAGAACTGAATATATATGTGTACGAACGGAATATATATGTGTAAGAACGGAATATGTACGTGTAAGAACGGAATATATATTTGTAAGAACGGAATATATATGTGTAAGAAGTGAATATATATGTGTAAGAACTGAATATATATGTGTAAGAACGGAATATATATGCCTAAGAACTGAATATATATGAGTAAGAATGGAATATATATGTGTAAGAACGGAATATATATGTGTAAGAACGGAATAAATATGTGTAAGAATGGAATATATATGTGTAAGAACTTAATATATATGTGTAAGAACGGAATATATTTAATTGTAAGAACGGAATATGTACGTGTAAGAACGGAATATATATGTGTAAGAACTGAATATATATGTGTAAGAACTGAACATATATGTGTAAGAAATGAATATATATGCGTAAGAACTGAATATATATGCTTAAGAACTGAATATATATGCGTAAGAACTGAATATATATCTGTAAGAACTGAATATATATGTGTAAGAACGGAATATATATGTGTAAGAAATGAATATATATGTGTAAGAACTGAACATTAATGTGTAAGAAATGAATATATATGCGTAAGAACTGAATATATATGCGTAAGAACTGAATATATATGCGTAAGAACTGAATATATATCTGTAGGAACTGAATATATGTGTAAGAATGGAATATATATGTGTAAGAAATGAATATATATGTGTAAGAACTGAATATATATGTGTAAGAACGGAATATATATGAGTAAGAACGGAATAAATATGTGTAAGAACGGAATATATATGTGTAAGAACTGAATATATATGTGTAAGAACGGAATATATGTGCGTAAGAACTGAATATATATGTGTAAGAACGGAATATTTATGTGTAAGAACGGAATATATACGTGTAAGAACGGAATATATATGTGTAAGAACGGAATATATATGTGTAAGTACGGAATATATATGTGTAAGAACTGAATATATATTTGTAAAAGACTGAATATATACGTGTAAGAACTGAATATATATGCGTAAGAACGGAATATATATGTGTAAGAACGGAATATATATGTGTAAGAACTGAATATATATGTGTAAGAACGGTATATGTACGTGTAAGAAGTGAATATATATGTGTAAGAACTGAATATATATGTGTAAGAACGGAATAAATATGTGTAAGAACGGAATATATATGTTAAAGAACTGAATATATAAGTGAAAGAACTGAATATATATGTGTAAGAACTGAATATATATGTGTAAGAACTGAATATATATGCGTAAGAACTAAATATATATACGTAAGAACAGAATATATATGTGTAAGAACGGAATATATATGTGTAAGAACGGAATATGTACATGTAAGAACGGAATATATATGGGTAATAACGGAATATATATGTGTATATATGTGTAAGAACGGAATACATATGGGTAAGAACTGAATATATATGTGTTGGTTATAATACAAGGGCCAATTTACACTGGTCTTATATTCATGTGACAAACAAAGTTTGTCTCAATGTCTCGCATAACTAAGCTCTGAAACTACGTTCTATCTCCATCTAAAAGTCCAATACTCCACGATGGAAATAAACTCTGTCTCTGTCGAATCTATCGTCATGTGTCTATCTTATGTATAGTTTGTTGCAGTCATACAATGGGACATTATAATACCATTTGACAAAATATGTATTGTAACTATTGTATAGTTGGATATTTTCGACATCTAAGACATGTTATGTACACATTAAATATTTTATTTGCACAGATTATATTTTTTTAAATTATACGTATCATGGTTACATTTATGCATTAATATATACAATATCGATATAAATACATATACAAGTAAGAGCGCTCTAACTAATTATAATTGTATTACATGTGTCGGTTCAGTTTGCTAATGATTTATGTCAAAGCTGTTTTTGAAAAATTATATAGAAGAGAATGCCTCACTCCTATTGTAGAATCAAAAGGCTAACATCTATACCCTTGGAAGGTATAATTGGCAGTTTAAAGCTTATATATGACGTCATAATCCTCACTGCTAATGGTAGCCAATACTTATGTAACAAAATATCAAGATTGCAAACTGAAGCGTCTTTTATCGACTGAAAAACAATAATAAGATTGATTGTGGTTTAACGGCATGTCATGTTGTGCACATAGTCATATACATATATATATATGCATACACACATACACACATACATACACATGCACACATACACATACATGCATGTACACATCCGCATGCATATACACGCAGACACACCTGCACATATATGTGCATACGTGTACCTGACATCTAGATATGTTGCCACCAGAACACTGACGTTTGCTTGTCATATTATTCAACAAGATTCTGTAATTTTCACTATAATGATTGTTATAGTATTACATATACGAGTAACAACCTTAAGTAAGTGCTATTTTACGACTCTGTGTGGTTCTTGACAATTGCTATTAGACTATGCGTTCTTTTTATGTATGCATAATGTACGCTTTGGTGTATATATGTACGTATCCCTGCTATGTAGCGTATATATCTAAACCATTTATAGTGGATTCATTTATAAAAGTTATTTACCTCTCTCATTATGACATAGTAATCCAAAGTTCCAAATCTTTATTTCTGCGTGAACAAACACATCCGCATTACAGAAGTGTATGTTTCGAATGGACAATTTTAGAATGGTCCAGTGAAGTACATTGGTGGTTCTTAGAGGTGAATTTTACTGACCAGCGTAGGCTTGTGATATAAATTGAATTGGTGTTAACTTTTAAATATCATCTTAATTATTTTATTTTTACTTTCATCTATATAATGTCACATTATCGTTTTGATGATGTGACGTGCTATGTTATAATATATGTTTTGATTATCCTTAATTACCATGACGTGTTGTATCGTATTAATTTAATCTCTATATTGTTACATGAATGTTTTGACGACGTGATAATATCCCAAATCAACTTTACTTATTAACTATTATATTAAAATGATATTTATTCCGTCTGTCTTTTACTCGCTATATGGCTGTTTATGTTCATAGACTACCTAACTGATATATTAGATACAACATCGGGATTTCACATATGTTATTGATTAAGTATATTGTCTATCATAATATTATTTACTCCGTATATGATTTATATGTAACTATTTCCACATATGGGTTTTTATCGCTAGTAGTTGATTAATGAAGATTCTATCTATGTGAATTTTTGTTATTGTGAATATTATTAAATTAATTTTTATTAAATTTTCTGTATTATGCATTTATTTAAATTAATTTTTATTAAATTTTCTGTATTATGCATTTATTTAAAGCGTCGATCATGTGACATACAATACTGTAAACGTATTCATGCCTATGCTTCACCACGCATTATACATAATGTAAATTTAAATATTACTTATTCTGCCAACTGACTTTCTTCTGTTAACTATTTTAATTTTTGTTAATAGTAATTATTATTAAATTGTCTGTATTATGCATTTATCTAATGCGTCGATCATGTGACACATAATACTGTAACATATTCATGCCTTATGATACACCACGTATTACGCTTAATGTAATTTTAAATATTATTTTATTTTGCTAACTAACTTTCTTTTGCTAACTATGTGAAATTTTAAATTATTAAATTGTCTGTATTATGTATTTATTTTATGCGTCGATCATGTGACACATAATACTGTAAACGTATTCATGCCTTACGCTACATCACGCATTATACATAATGTAATTTTAAATATTATTTTATTCTGCTAACTAACTACGCATAATTTATGTAGTGCAAACCGTCATAAGAAATAGATGTGTATACATCATATCACGCATGGATGCATTTGCTTTCTAAATAAGCCTGGTGTAAAACCAAATTCCATTTATTCCGTTTGTATTGTTTTTTGTATGTGATATTTTGTTAACTGTGATCATAATTAAAGTGTCTGTATTATTATTTTGCATAAGTCATGTTGCACAAAATATCAAGTGGAAATAGATGTGCATATGTCATTTCTTGGTATTACACATAATGTAAATTCAAATTTCATTTATTTCGTTTGTTTTATGTGTGTGATTATTTATATTATCGTGTATAGTAATGCGTGTATATATTTTCTACTCTACTTGCTGAATAATATTGACATTACATTGTGTGCGAACAATGCGACTGGTGTGGTTTCATATTCCAGCATTTTCTGGTGCCAAGGAACACACTGCCTTTTATCAAAGTTGACTTCAATTATGTGTTAATTGTCATGCGATGTTCGTAAATTGAACATTTCCTGGATAGAGGGTGCTTGTGACCAATTTAAAAACCGCTAAAACAGATTTTCTTGGGGTTTTAATGTCTATTAGTCGGTAATGTGGGATGTCACTGTACCTGGGTACATACAAAAGATGTCTGTGTGTCACTTTGATAGCACTATGAGCTAAGGATGCACATTTAGTGTGTGTGTTGTATTTTACCTTCAATCCATATTTTCCACATTAGGTTTGTGTATATAATAAATATATTGGTAGTTAATAACACAATTACATATAATTATGTAACGGACATATGTTGATGTGATACCATATCTACATATCAATATGAAGTAGGGTTATTTTTCATATAATTATAATATAGAAATAATATAAGTACCGTGGAATGTACTGTGTAACGTATAATGTAACCATGATATGCGGTTAAAAATGTAATGATGTATATATATCTGTTCCAAAATATATGACTTGTTTTATTTTATTTTATTTATATATATTATGGTATGATAACATCGTCAGCGGTCTGTATGCGTTTCGTTCACCTAGAAAAATAATTGAAACATTGACCAGAGGGCACTGGATTTTAAATATGTTGGTTATAATACAAGGGCCAATTTACACTGGTCTTATATTCATGTGACAAACAAAGTTTGTCTCAATGTCTCGCATAACTAAGCTCTGAAACTACGTTCTATCTCCATCTAAAAGTCCAATACTCCACGATGGAAATAAACTCTGTCTCTGTCGAATCTATCGTCATGTGTCTATCTTATGTATAGTTTGTTGCAGTCATACAATGGGACATTATAATACCATTTGACAAAATATGTATTGTAACTATTATATAGTTGGATATTTTCGACATCTAAGACATGTTATGTACACATTAAATATTTTATTTACACAGTTTTTTTAATTTTTTTAAATTATACGTATCATGGTTACATTAATGCATATATATATATATATACAATATCGATATAAATACATATACAAGTAAGAGCGCTCTAACTAATTATAATTGTATTACATGTGTCGGTTCAGTTTGCTAATGATTTATGTCAAAGCTGTTTTTGAAAAATTATATAGAAGAGAATGCCTCACTCCTATTGTAGAATCAAAAGGCTAACATCTATACCCTTGGAAGGTATAATTGGCAGTTTAAAGCTTATATATGACGTCATAATCCTCACTGCTAATGGTAGCCAATACTTATGTAACAAAATATCAAGATTGCAAACTGAAGCGTCTTTTATCGACTGAAAAACAATAATAAGATTGATTGTGGTTTAACGGCATGTCATGTTGTGCACATAGTCATATACATATATATATATGCATACACACATACACACATACATACACATGCACACATACACATACATGCATGTACACATCCGCATGCATATACACGCAGACACACCTGCACATATATGTGCATACATGTACCTGACATCTAGATATGTTGCCACCAGAACACTGACGTTTGCTTGTCATATTATTCAACATGATTCTGTAATTTTCACTATAATGATTGTTATAGTATTACATATACGAGTAACAACCTTAAGTAAGTGCTATTTTACGACGCTGTGTGGTTCTTGACAATTGCTATTAGACTATGCGTTCTTTTTATGTATTCATAATGTACGCTTTGGTGTATATATGTACGTATCCCTGCTATGTAGCGTATATATCTAAACCATTTATAGTGGATTCATTTATAAAAGTTATTTACCTCTCTCATTATGACATAGTAATCCAAAGTTCCAAATCTTTATTTCTGCGTGAACAAACACATCCGCATTACAGAAGTGTATGTTTCGAATGGACAATTTTAGAATGGTCCAGTGAAGTACATTGGTGGTTCTTAGAGGTGAATTTTACTGACCAGCGTAGGCTTGTGATATAAATTGAATTGGTGTTAACTTTTAAATATCATCTTAATTATTTTATTTTTACTTTCATCTATATAATGTCACATTATCGTTTTGATGATGTGACGTGCTATGTTATAATATATGTTTTGATTATCCTTAATTACCATGACGTGTTGTATCGTATTAATTTAATCTCTATATTGTTACATGAATGTTTTGACGACGTGATAATATCCCAAATCAACTTTACTTATTAACTATTATATTAAAATGATATTTATTCCGTCTGTCTTTTACTCGCTATATGGCTGTTTATGTTCATAGACTACCTAACTGATATATTAGATACAACATCGGGATTTCACATATGTTATTGATTAAGTATATTGTCTATCATAATATTATTTACTCCGTATATGATTTATATGTAACTATTTCCACATATGGGTTTTTATCGCTAGTAGTTGATTAATGAAGATTCTATCTATGTGAATTTTTGTTATTGTGAATATTATTAAATTAATTTTTATTAAATTTTCTGTATTATGCATTTATTTAAATTAATTTTTATTAAATTTTCTGTATTATGCATTTATTTAAAGCGTCGATCATGTGACATATAATACTGTAAACGTATTCATGCCTATGCTTCACCACGCATTATACATAATGTAAATTTAAATATTACTTATTCTGCCAACTGACTTTCTTCTGTTAACTATTTTAATTTTTGTTAATAGTAATTATTATTAAATTGTCTGTATTATGCATTTATCTAATGCGTCGATCATGTGACACATAATACTGTAACATATTCATGCCTTATGATACACCACGTATTACGCTTAATGTAATTTTAAATATTATTTTATTTTGCTAACTAACTTTCTTCTGCTAACTATGTGAAATTTTAAATTATTAAATTGTCTGTATTATGTATTTATTTTATGCGTCGATCATGTGACACATAATACTGTAAACGTATTCATGCCTTACGCTACATCACGCATTATACATAATGTAATTTTAAATATTATTTTATTCTGCTAACTAACTACGCATAATTTATGTAGTGCAAACCGTCATAAGAAATAGATGTGTA
>JAWPHD010026434.1:0-13083 GCA_037043455.1 Cyrtodaria siliqua | reverse complement strand
ATCACATAACGATTCTCCTAAGCATATACCACTTATGAAACAGAGCGAACATGTTTTTTTCATTATGTATTGCATTATGTTAAATTTGATATTTCGACTTGATTGATGTTCAGATTGGTGCTGCTACTACTACTGCTGCTACGACTGTTACTGCTGCTAATGCAACTACTGCTGCTTCTGCTACTACTACTACTACTACTACTACTACTACTACTACTACTGATGTTGCTCTGCTGCTACTTACACTGCTAATGCTGCTGTTCTGCTGCAGCTACTACTATTTATACTGCTGCTGCTGCAGCTTCTACTACTGCTGCTGCTGCTACTAATAGTACTACTACTACTGCTGTTGCTACTACTAGTCTACTACTGCTACTATTTCTACTACTACAAATATTATTATTAGTAGTAGTAATGGTATTAGTAGCAGTAGTAGTAGCAGTTCTAAAAGTAGTAGTAGTAGTAGTAGCAGTAGTAGTGTAGTAGCAGGAGCAGTTGTTTAAGGTATAGTATTATCATCAATGAAAGCCGTAGTAGTAGTAGTAATTGTTTTGGTATTTATATGCACTCGTTCTTCATCGTATTACGCTCCTAAAGTCTCGCAATATTGTTACGCTGAAGAACTCATGCATATATCCCCATACATTTCTAATAACCTATAATTATTCCAAAAAATATACCACTTTTAAGTTAGAGAGATTTCTCTTTAACTTCAGGATGTATCTCGTTTTAACGAGATATCTCTGTTCTTTGAGAGATATCTGTTTTTAAGAGATATCTCTCGCTCTGATGACTTTTGTGTATTCGTGTCGATACGAAAGCTCATTCGCCACTGTATTGGTAACAAATTGGCGAATACTATCCCACATATTGTAGGTTAAGCACATATGTCACCAGGGAAGCTATATTATTCAGGATACTTGTGATTGAAAAAATTCATTGTTCACCGTCTATATGTAATATGCGTTGTTTTTAGTGTATACCCATGCCTGTTACAAGAAAAAGGTTACCATGCTAAAGCACGAATAAATATAAGTTTTATCACTTCGAGATGAAAATAAATTCTATATTCAGGACAAACCAACAAATATCCTCTATAAATTTTATTTAAATTATGTACTTATTCGTTTAAAAAGTGTCTCGTCGGTTGATTGTGTAAATCACAAAAACTACATATTCATGGTCTTTTCTTCTTATTGTGACAAAACGAAGAAATTACCTCGTTTTACACATGATTCAAAACACAGTTTGTTGTTACTTGGCACTACGGCGGCATTGGATAGGATCTACAAAAGACTCAAAACACAGTTTGTTGTTTCATGGATCTACAAAAGGCTCATAAAGCAGTTTGTTGTTACTGGGCACTACTGCTGCAAAACGAGGAAATTTCCTCGTTTTTAGATGGATAGGATTTATACATGACTAAAAACACAGTTTGTTTTTACTTGGCACTACTGCGGCAAAACGAGGAAATTTCCTCGTTTTTACAGGGATGGGATCTACAAAAGTTTCAAAACTCAGTTTGTTGTTACTGGGCACTACTTCTGCAAAACGAGGAAATTTCCTCGTTTTTACATGGATAGGATTTACACATGACTCAAAACACAGTTTGTTGTTACTTGGTTCTACTGCGGCAAAAAACGAGGAAAATTCCTCGTTTTTACAGGGATGGGATCTACAAAAGTTTCAAAACGCAGTTTGTTGTTACTGGGCACTACTGCTGCAAAACGAGGAAATTTCCTCGTTTTTACATGGATAGGATTTACACATGACTCAAAACACAGTTTGTTGTTACTTGGTTCTACTGAGGCAAAAAACGAGGAAATTTCCTCGTTTTTACAGGGATGGGATCTACAAAAGTTTCAAAACGCAGTTTGTTGTTACTGGGCACTACTGCTGCAAAACGAGGAAATTTCCTCGTTTTTGTACACATGATTCAAAATACAGTTTGTTGTTACTTGGTTCTACTGCGGCAAAAAACGAGGAAATTTCCTCGTTTTTTACATGGATATCTACAAAAGACTTAAAACACAGCTTGTTGTTACTGGGCACAACTGCTGTAAAACGAGGAAATTTCCTCGTTCTTCCATGGATAGGATTTACACATGACTCAAAATACAGTTTGTTATCACTTTTACTGGGCACTACTGAGGCAAAACGAGGAAATTTCCTCGATTTTACATGGATCGGCATAACTGCGACAAAACGAGGAAATTTCCTCGCCTTTTGTACATGTACTTTAATTTGATTGTGTTTGTTCATTGTACATATCTTTTAATAATAAAGATTGATACTATATATTGTTTTACGTTGTTGTTACTGGGCACGACTGCTGCAAAACGAGGAAATTTCCTCGTTTTTGCATGGATAGGATTTCCACATAGCTCAAAACACTGTTTGTTGTTACTTGGCACTACTGCTGCAAAACGAGGAAATTTCCTCGTTTTTATGCCATGAAAATGCGAGGAAATTTCCACGCTCGTATCAATGTGGCCTCTGCATGGAGCATATTTTAGCTCTTGGATAGCACGTTTTTTTGCAAAGTGAAAATTGGGCGGTGTTTATTTGCATTTTTACCCTATATAAAATGCTCATTTATATAGTGAAAAAGGGATTTTATTGGCAAATCCCTTTTTATTCTGGCGCCTCTTGGTGTTCATTCGGCCTGTACATTTCGACATCATGTGTCATCTCCGAATAAACCGTTATACATGTTTGTGTTGCTTTTGTGTTTCCATTTGTTACGGTTATATGTTTTGTATCGTGGTTGCTGAATGCGTGTGTCATATCCGAACACACAATATATGTTTGCACATGTGGTGTTTGCGACTTTCCTGTTGCTGAGGTAACGTCTTAATCTGGATATATTCTGGAACGTGTTATTAAAACTGGCATAGATAATATAATTTAACATTGCACATTTCACAACTTATTCAGATACAATACAAACAGTTATTGACACAAGCAAAGACAGGACGTGAGCGGTAGCTAGCATATTTCACTACCGTTCATGAACAGTTTCAATCAAACCGAGACTGCAATATTTGTATGTGTCGTGTTCGGCCGTTTCCAAAGGTACATTATCATACTCTTTGTTAACAGTGACCAACTATAGCGAAAAGTATATAATAATTTATTGTTAGATAAAAAAGGAATATGTTGTCTTCTCGTACCCTTAACGTCTCACTAGTGAATTAATCAACACTATATAATATATGTAGAAACGGTCACTTGTGGACCACTGCAAACATACTATAAAATGTCCATTGGTCTTTAAATCTCCCCTCAATCTGCAAACCTTCCTCTGAAGCTCAGAATATCCACAAAAAATCAAAAGTTAACCAGATTAATTTTTTTTAAATTCCAGTCTTTTTCAGCAACCCTCAAAACTAGCTCCATTTCACTGATAATTCAACTGTATTCCTACCTATTTTCAAATTATCATATCTTCCTCGAAATTCACCTAGTGGCATCCAAACTTAGCAGAAGTCATGTACATGTTCCAATATGGTCATCTGAAGGCAGAAATAAGAGAATGATTGCACATTTCCAAGTTAAGAGTAAACCGATTAACACAGCCCTAGGTTTTTACGGTTTAGGAATCTTCCTACCGTCATGGCCAAGGGAGGTAATTCTGTAGTGAGACCTCAATGCTTTATTCTCTTGTTGCTCTGGCTTCTGCCAAGTCATTGAGTACCTTCTTTGTGGCTTTCTAGGCTATTGTGTGTTTTTTCGTATTTATATGTACACGAGCATCTTTGTGTTTACTTATATTGCCTATTAATGCTGCCTTGTTGGTTAGAGAATAGTTCATTGTGGGGATTTCTTTATTAACACTGTCCCGTTTTATTGGGTTGACAGTAGGCTAAGTGTGAGGTTTGGTGCATCCTAGAACCTGGTTTAATACCCCAGCGACCTGTTTTGCCACTGACCGTTCCAAGGCGGTAGCCCTATTGTCAACCCTTTTGTGTTTGTGATGTCTTATTCGGCCTTTTATTCATCTTTAAATGTGTTCTTTGTTTCTGTGTGTGTCTGTGGTTGACTGTTGTCGTTGAGTGCTGCTTTTCCTGTTCGGTGTTTATATCTACATTTAAAATACTAATCATTTGTTTAAATTTATTTTGCTTTGACTATTCTAATGCTTATATAGAAAATATGAGTGGTTTCCACGCTATTGTAGATATAACGCATCACCTTTGATCGAGTGAAAAAATTAACAAAGAAATGAAAGGCATCGTCGAAATCGAAGTTTATTCTTCCTGAATAATGAGAAGGATTAATGCAAACTTAAAGGCACTAATAGTTTAATTTAAGTAGACAATGCAAGACAATGTTTAATATTTCACGGTCAACGAGTGTTCCCGTTGTGTGACAATTTACTGCCAGAGACAGTATTGATATATTAAAATAAAATATCCAGATTGAGCTTGTTGCAGGTAGGGTTGCTGGCCCTTTTGCGGAAAAAACGTTTCCCAATTTTCAAGTTTCTCCACTGGGTTTAGTTCCTAAAATATCTCCTGGTGAATTCAGTGTCATTCACTATTTATCCTATCCAGAAGGTAACTCGATAAACGAGGGCATACCTCCTGAATAGTATCGTTCATGGTAATAATCGCGCCCTTATGATAAGGTAATACTTCGTTCATCTGAATATTGCCGTATATTATCTTTGTTCCTATCGGTTATTTTGAATTAGTTTATATATGGATTCTGTTCAGGAGGTTGTTTTTAAGATTATAAACACATACAAGATGTTTAAAACTAAGCAGTTTACATAACATTATAATTGCCCAGCTGCTTCCAAGGGAAAGAACTTACCACTTGAAATTAGAGATGTACAACCAGTTTGTTTGATGCAAACTGATTACTAAAAGAAGAAATTAAATTGTATCCATCAATTTGTTATTGGTGTTTGAAAGCCTTGAAAGATCCAGCTCACATCGATGGTGTGCACCAGAAATAGAAATGATCATTATGTTTTTCAATTCTGTTCGTATTATTATTAATTACTGTATGAATTATTTTCATAATACTACTGTTCCCAAAAATGTTTTGTTTTTTCAGTTTAACAATATATGGTAGATGCGTGTCTTTAAGAATGTTAAGTTTACACTTAACAATTAAACAATTCTTAGGATTTAAACATCTTCAAAAATATAATGCTTGATCCCAGGATACGTTTTAGAATTATTTAATGAATAATTATTTTGTAAATGTAAATGATACATTTGTATATGTATATTTATGTGGTCTAAGTACTATTATTTTCCAGACTATTTTCCACTTGACTGTCCTATTTTGAACAAACTGTTTGGCTGCTGTAAGTCTGTTTTCAGAACATTAATGCTGTGATTTTTACTTAAAGAGGCACTACCTATATCTACGCGATTTTTAATGTAAAATATTAAATACTCAATATTACTGCATTTATATGTATACAAAGCTATTTTATGAGTATTCTAAGAAGAAACATGGTTCGTATTCCAGTTCTGTAAATTATTAATTATGATCAAAACAATATCTTGAATAAAATGCTGCCCAGCCGTTTATTCCTGCCGGAGAACTACGAGTTTTTACGATTTTCTCGGACATGCGCAATGCGATTACAAATTATTCGGCGCAGTTCCGATAGCAAACGAATCGATCGGAACTCTTCGCTAATCAGACAAGGTAGTTCCGATTGTAAACGAATAAGATCGGAAAATCTCCTCAATCGGCTTGTCTAAAACAATTACGAATACAATTTCAAAAATCCAATCTTTTCAATCCTACTTTTCCCCAGCAAAACGCATATTACATTGAGTGAAATTATCGCCATTTACACTTTTCATAGTCCTCTTTATAATTAAGTAAAGTTTATATCAATTGGCGGACAAAAATATATAGGTAGAGCCTCTTAAGTTCAAGTATTCACAGTTACGGTAAATATATACATCTTTCTATAAAAGGAAAACATACACAGCATAGGTAATACGGTGGATCCATGGTATCTTAACATTTAACAGTACATTAAACCAATTAGTGACCGCTTAAGAAACTATTTTCTTACTTATTTCAATTTCGGGGTGAACATGCGCGGTCCGTTGGTGTTTTATCTACTTCTGTAGTTTACATCTTGAGATCCTACTTGCTTCATGCCTTTAGATCAGACTACACCAATTACCAACCAATCAGCGGGTAGGGAAAAAGTTCCAGGGTAAATTCGGAGCTTATTACACAGTATCTCTTAATTTTGATTGGTTAACAAGGTAAAGTAACAAAAAAAATTCATACTTAAAAATTAAATTCAACTTTTAAAGAGTACTTATGAAGGTTAAATCATACATTTGTGCAATGTATTCATAATTTGTGACATAATTAGTTATAAAGAAAAGAAGTATATTTTACATTTTCCTCATGTTTATACATGCAAGTAGGTGGGTCAGCAAAATCCGACCCAAACAGTTTTTTCAAAATATACTCAATGTATGGTTTGTGTACCTTTTTTTACAAAACTAAGATACAAAAGATGCAAACAAAAATATCGCTTCTTATATTAGGGAACTCAGTACCGAGATTTGAGTTATAATGTACGTCCATGGAAAATGAATTGGTGTAGTCTGACCTAAAAGTGTGTATTGAAGTTGGTGTCACTCGTCTTTATCATAATTATGTGATAGTCATGTAATATTCAAGTATTAGGCATGACTGCTTAAAACATTTTTTGTATCATGTCCTGAAGACAATGTGACCCTTTATAATCACAATAACGGAACTGTTATACCTAGTTATCACATAATTGTATATACATGTGTGCGGTTCAATGTTATGTATGAAACACATTTTGTGTTTACGTGTTATACATTTTGAACCATACAGTAAAAATAAAGGATATGTTATACTTAGTTCTCATATAATTGTATATACATGGGTGTGGTTCAATGATATGTATTAAACACAGTTTGTGGTTACGTTTTATACATTTTAAACCATACAGTAAACATAAAGGATAAGTTATACTTAGTTCTCACATAATTGTATATAAATGGGTGTGGTTCAATGTTATGTTTTAAACACAGTTTGTGTTTACGTTTTATACATTTTGAACCATACAGTTAAAATAAAGTATAGGTTATACTTAGTTCTCACATAATGTAGATGCATGGGTGTGGTTCAATGTTATGTATTAAACATGGTTTGTGTTTACGTTTTATACATTTTGAACCATACAGTTAAAATAAAGGATATGTTATACTTAGTTCTTACATAATTATATATACATGAGTGTGGTTCAATTGTATGTATTAAATATAGTTTGTGTTTATGTTTCATACATTTTTAACCATACAGTAAAAATAAAGGATATGTTATCCTTAATTATCACATAATTGTATTTACATTGGTGTGGTTCGATGTTATGTATATATACATGTGTGTGGTTCAATGTTATGTATTAAACACAGTTTGTGTTTACGTTTTATACATTTTGAACCATACAGTTAAAATAAAGGATATGTTATCCATAGTTATCCCATAATTGTATATACATGTGTGTGGTTCAGTGTTATGTATTCAACACAGTTTGTGTTTACGTTTTATACATTTTGAACCATAAAGTTGAAATAAAGGATATGTTATCCTTTGTTATCCCATAATTGTAAATACATGTGTGTGGTTCAGTGTTATGTATTACACATAGTTTGTTTTTACGTTGTTTACATTTTGAACCATACAGATAAAATAAAGAATATGTTATCCTTAGTTATCACATACACTCAACAAAATTCCTAATCGGTCACCTACATTTTATGAAATTATTACCTTTTACACAAGATTTGTATTCATGTAAAATTAATCAAATCCTCATTCAATGTTTGATATATATTAACTGAAAATTTGGTAAAGATATTTAATTTATTTTTGAAGAAACAATGCTTTATATTATAACACCCTCGATCCACAAAGTCACATACTTTTGCATTGAATTGTAAGGAGAATGACCTGGCTTAAGTCACAGTCAAGTGTTTTAAAAACCAATATAGTAATAAAGAAATGGCAAACATAAATAAATGACCTATACAATTATTTCATTAGACATATAACATGCAATGAGTTCCTTTCCGCTCTTGGTCTGCGAGTGCATTTTAAATCTTCAAATTTCAAGAACGAGCACTCTTCTATGGGATTTCCATTGTGGGTCTGACATTTTGTAATTTTTGATTTTGAGGGTTCGCGACTTTAACGCGTCCAAATTTCACTTGTAGTTATATGATTTTTCTGAAAATTTCAAGACCTTTTACTAAATAACTATGTTATTCAAAACAAGTACAACCGAGAGGAAGATATTCCAAGAAAAGAAAATATTTTGTAAAATTTAGGTGACCTATTAGGAATTTTGTCAAGTGTATGTGTATATACATTGGTGTGGTTCCATGCTATATATTAAGCACAGTTTGTGTTTACGTTTTATACAGTTTGAACCATACAGTAAAAATAAAGTATATGTTATCCTTAGTTATCACATAATTGTACATACATGTGTGTTGTTCAATGTTATGTATTAAACACAGTTTTTGTTTATGCTTTATACGTTTTGACCCACACAGTTAAACTAAAGAATATGTTATCCTTATTTATCACATGTTGTTAAACCATGGTTGATTTTAAGTATATGTATATTTAATGTTATGTATTAACCACAATTAGTGTTTACGTGTTTATACATTTGGAACCATTAAACATATATATATTAGGATATGTTATCTTTTACTATCATGTTATTGTCGAGCATGGTTGTAAATCGATACTTTTAGCGCATGGTATTAGTAACTGCTGAGAAGTTTAATATAAGTAGACAATGCAAGACAATGTTTAATATTTCACGGTCAACGAGTGTTCCCGTTGTGTGACAATTTACTGCCAGAGACAGTATTGATATATTAAAATAAAATATCCAGATTGAGCTTGTTGCAGGTAGGGTTGCTGGCCCTTTTGAGGAAAAAACGTTTCCCAATTTTCAAGTTTCTCCACTGGGTTTAGTTCCTAAAATATCTCCTGGTGAATTCAGTGTCATTCACTATTTATCCTATCCAGAAGGTAACTCGATAAACGAGGGCATACCTCCTGAATAGTATCGTTCACGGTAATAATCGCGCCCTTATGATAAGGTAATACTTCGTTCATCTGAATATTGCCGTATATTATCTTTGTTCCTATCGGTTATTTTGAATTAGGTGATGAACACTTTATTGTTTCGCCTCCAGTGTCTTCGTACTCGTGATGTTAATTTGTGTGGACGGTAAATAGTAACCTTTTGAAAATGTATGTGTTACTATAGCTCCCATATAAACATATTGTCGGGAATGATTTAAATCAGCCTAGTTTAAATATGGATTCTATTCAGGAGGTTGTTTTTAAGATTATAAACACATACAAGATGTTTAAAACGAAGCAGTTTACATAACATTATAATTGCCCAGCTGCTTCCAAGGGAAAGAACTTACCACTTGAAATTAGAGATGTACAACCAGTTTGTTTGATGCAAACTGAATACTAAAAGAAAAATTTAAATTTTATCCATCAATTTGTTATTGGTGTTTGAAAGCCTTGAAAGATCCAGCTCACATCGACGGTGTGCACCTAAATCGTATTGGAATGGGAAAATATTTCAAAAACTTTCGAAGAGCAGTTCTCCGTTATTTGAAACCGTAACATGAATAAATCTCTTTTTACAATGGTATTCATTGACATTTTGGAATTGAAATTATTTGTTTTAGATTATAAGCTACAGAAATAGAAATGATCATTATGTTTTTCAATTCTGTTCGTATTATTATTAATTACTGTATGAATTATTTTCATAATACTACTGTTCCCAAAAATGTTTTGTTTTTTCAGTTTAACAATATATGGTAGATGCGTGCCTTTAAGAATGTTAAGTTTACACTTAACAATTAAACAATTCTTAGGATTTAAACATCTTCAAAAATATAATGCTTGATCCCAGGATACGTTTTAGAATTATTTAATTATTATTATGTAAATGTAAATGATACATTTGCTTGATCCCAGGATACGTTTTAGAATTATTTAATTATTATTATGTAAATGTAAATGATACATTTGTATATGTATATTTATGTGGTCTAAGTACTATTATTTTCCAGACTATTTTCCACTTGACTGTCCTATTTTGAACAAACTGTTTGGCTGCTGTAAGTCTGTTTCCAGAACATTAATGCTGTGATTTTTACTTAAAGAGGCACTACCTATATCTACGCGATTTTTAATGTAAAATATTAAATACTCAATATTACTGCATTTATATGTATACAAAGCTATTGTATGAGTATTCTAAGAAGAAACATGGTTCGTATTCCAGTTCTGTAAATTATTAATTATGATCAAAACAATATCTTGAATAAAATGCTGCCCAGCCGTTTATTCCTGCCGGAGAACTACGAGTTTTTACGATTTTCTCGGACATGCGCAATGCGATTACAAACTATTCGGCGCAGTTCCGATAGCAAACGAATCGATCGGAACTCTTCGCTAATCAGACAAGGTAGTTCCGATTGTAAACGAATAAGATCGGAAAATCTCCTCAATCGGCTTGTCTAAAACAATTACGAATACAATTTCAAAAATCCAATCTTTTCAATCCTACTTTTCCCCAGCAAAACGCATATTACATTGAGTGAAATTATCGCCATTTACCCTCTTCATAGTCCTCTTTATAATTAAGTAAAGTTTATATCAATTGGCGGACAAAAATATATAGGTAGAGCCTCTTAAGTTCAAGTATTCACAGTTACGGTAAATATATACATCTTTCTATAAAAGGAAAACATACACAGCATAGGTAATACGGTGGATCCATGGTATCTTAACATTTAACAGTACATTAAACCAATTAGTGACCGCTTAAGAAACTATTTTCTTACTTATTTCAATTTCGGGGTGAACATGCGCGGTCCGTTGGTGTTTTATCTACTTCTGTAGTTTACATCTTGAGATCCTACTTGCTGCATGCCTTTAGATCAGACTACACCAATTACCAACCAATCAGCGGGTAGGGAAAAAGTTCCAGGGTAAATTCGGAGCTTATTACACAGTATCTCTTAATTTTGATTGGTTAACAAGGTAAAGTAACAAAAAAAATTCATGCTTAAAAATTAAAATTCAACTTTTAAAGAGTACTTATGAAGGTTAAATCATACATTTGTGCAATGTATTCATAATTTGTGACATAATTAATTATAAAGAAAAGAAGTATATTTTACATTTTCCTCATGTTTATACATGCAAGTAGGTGGGTCAGCAAAATCCGACCCAAACAGTTTTTTCAAAATATACTCAATGTTTGGTTTGTGTACCTTTTTTTACAAAACTAAGATACAAAAGATGCAAACAAAAATATCGCTTCTTATATTAGGGAACTCAGTACCGAGATTTGAGTAATAATGTACGTCCATGGAAAATGAATTGGTGTAGTCTGACCTAAAAGTGTGTATTGAAGTTGGTGTCACTCGTCTTTATCATAATTATGTGATAGTCATGTAATATTCAAGTATTAGGCATGACTGCTTAAAACATTTTTTGTATCATGTCCTGAAGACAATGTGACCCTTTATAATCACAATAACGGAACTGTTATACCTAGTTATCACATAATTGTATATACATGTGTGCGGTTCAATGTTATGTATGAAACACATTTTGTGTTTACGTTTTATACACTTTGAACCATACAGTAAACATAAAGGATAAGTTATACTTAGTTCTCACATAATTGTATATAAATGGGTGTGGTTCATTGTTATGTTTTAAACACAGTTTGTGTTTACGTTTTATACATTTTGAACCATACAGTTAAAATAAAGTATAGGTTATACTTAGTTCTCACATAATGTAGATGCATGGGTGTGGTTCAATGTTATGTATTAAACATGGTTTGTGTTTACGTTTTATACATTTTGAACCATACAGTTAAAATAAAGGATATGTTATACTTAGTTCTCACATAATTATATATACATGGGTGTGGTTCAATTGTATGTATTAAACATAGTTTGTGTTTATGTTTCATACATTTTTAACCATACAGTAAAAATAAAGGATATGTTATCCTTAATTATCACATAATTGTATTTACATTGGTGTGGTTCGATGTTATGTATATATACATGTGTGTGGTTCAATGTTATGTATTAAACACAGTTTGTGTTTACGTTTTATACATTTTGAACCATACAGTTAAAATAAAGGATATGTTATCCATAGTTATCCCATAATTGTATATACATGTGTGTGGTTCAGTGTTATGTATTCAACACAGTTTCTGTTTACGTTTTATACATTTTGAACCATAAAGTTGAAATAAAGAATATGTTATCCTTTGTTATCCCATAATTGTAAATACATGTGTGTGGTTCAGTGTTATGTATTACACATAGTTTGTGTTTACGTTTTATACATTTTGTACCATACAGTCAAATTAAAGGATATGTTATCATTATTTATCGCATAATTGTATATACATGTCTGTTGTACAATGTTATGTGTTAAACACAGTTTGTGTTTACGTTGTTTACATTTTGAACCATACAGATAAAATAAAGAATATGTTATCCTTAGTTATCACATACACTCAACAAAATTCCTAATCGGTCACCTACATTTTATGAAATTATTACCTTTTACACAAGATTTGTATTCATGTAAAATTAATCAAATCCTCGTTCAATGTTTGATATATATTAACTGAAAATTTGGTAAAGATATTTAATTTATTTTTGAAGAAACAATGCTTTATATTATAACACCCTCGATCCACAAAGTCACATACTTTTGCATTGAATTGTAAGGGGAATGACCTAGCTTAAGTCACAGTCAAGTGTTTTAAAAACCAATATGGTAATAAAGAAATGGCAAACATAAATAAATGACCTATACAATTATTTCATTAGACATATAACATGCAATGAGTTCCTTTCCGCTCTTGGTCTGCGAGTGCATTTTAAATCTTCAAATTTCAAGAACGAGCACTCTTCTATGGGATTTCCATTGTGGGTCTGACATTTTGTAATTTTTGATTTTGAGGGT
>JAWPHD010026433.1:0-13083 GCA_037043455.1 Cyrtodaria siliqua | reverse complement strand
TGTGTAAGAACTGAATATATATGTGTAAGAACTGAATATATATGTTTAAGAACTGAATATATATGCGTAAGAAGTGAATATATATGTGTAAGAACTGAATATATATGCGTAAGAACTGAATATATATGTGTAAGAACTGAATATATATGCGTAAGAACTGAATATATATGTGTAAGAACTGAATATATATGCGTAAGAAATGAATATATATGTGTAAGAACTGAATATATATGCGTAAGAATTGAATATATATGCGTAAGAACTGAACATATATGTGTAAGAACTGAATATATATGCGTAAGAACTGAATATATATGTGTAAGAACTGAATATATATGCGTAAGAACTGAATATATATGTGTAAGAACTGAATATATATGTGTAAGAACTGAATATATATGTGTAAGAACTGAATATATGCGTAAGAACTAAATATATATGTGTTAGAACTGAATATATATGCGTAAGAACTGAATATATATTCGTTAGAACTGAATATATATGCGTAAGGACTGAATATATATACATAAGAACTGAACATAAATGCGTAAGAACTGAATATATGTGTAAGAACTGAATATATATGCATAAGAACTGAACATATATGCGTAAGAACTGAATATATATGTGTAAGAACTGAATATATATGTGTAAGAACTGAATATATATGTTTAAGAACTGAATATATATGCGTAAGAAGTGAATATATATGTGTAAGAACTGAATATATATGCGTAAGAACTGAATATATATGTGTAAGAACTGAATATATATGTGTAAGAACTGAATATATATGTGTAAGAACTGAATATATGTGTAAGAACTGAATATATATGTGTAACAACTGAATATATATGTGTAAGAACTGAACATATATGCGTAATAACTGAATATATATGCGTAAGAAGTGAATATATATGTGTAAGAGCTGAATATATATGCGTAAGAACTGAATATATATGTGTAAGAACTGAATATATATGTGTAAGAACTGAATATATATGTGTAAGAACTGAATATATATGTGTAAGAACTGAATATATATGCTTAAGAACTGAATATATATGCGTAAGAACTGAATATATATGTGTAAGAACTGAATATATATGCGTAAGAACTGTATATATATGTGTAAGAACTAAATATATATGCGTAAGAACTGAATATATATGCGTAAGAAGTGAATATATATGTGTAAGAACTGAATATATATGTGTAAGAACTGAATATATATGCGTAAGAAATGAATATATACGTGTAAGAACTGAACATATATGCTTTAGTACTGAATATATATCCGTAAGAACTGAATATATATTCGTTAGAACTTAATATATATGCGTAAGAACTGAATATATATACATAAGAACTGAACATATATGCGTAAGAAGTGAATATATATGCGTAAAAAGTGAATATATATGTGTAAGAAGTGAATATATATGTGTAAGAAGTGAATATATATGCGTAAGAACTGAATATATATGCGTAAGAACTGAATATATATGTGTAAGAACTGAATATATATGCATAAGAACAGAACATATATGCGTAAGAACTGAATATATATGCGTAAGAAGTGAATATATATGTGTAAGAACTGAATATATATGTGTAAGAACTGAATATATATGTGTAAGAACTTAATATATATACGTAAGAACTGAATATTCAAGTGTAAGAACTGAATATATATGTGTAAGAACTGAATATATTTGTGTAAGAACTGAATATATATATATATGCGTAAGAACTGAATATAGATGCATAAGAGCTGAATATATATGCGTAAGAACTAAATATATATGTGTTAGAACTGAATATATATGCGTAAGAACTGAATATATATTCGTTAGAACTGAATATATATGCGTAAGGACTGAATATATATACATAAGAACTGAACATAAATGCGTAATAACTGAATATATGTGTAAGAACTGAAAATATATGCGTAAGAACTGAATATATATGTGTAAGAACTGAATATATATGTGTAAGAACTGAATATATATGTT
This sequence comes from Cyrtodaria siliqua, assembly GCA_037043455.1. Classification (NCBI taxonomy): domain Eukaryota; kingdom Metazoa; phylum Mollusca; class Bivalvia; order Adapedonta; family Hiatellidae; genus Cyrtodaria; species Cyrtodaria siliqua. The sequence goes on along the minus strand of JAWPHD010026433.1, from coordinate 11,065 downwards.
TAAGAACTGAATATATATGCGTAAGAAGTGAATATATATGTGTAAGAACTGAATATATATGCGTAAGAACTGAATATATATGTGTAAGAACTGAATATATATGTATAAGAACTGAATATATATATGTAAGAACTAAATATATGTGTAAGAACTGAATATATATGTGTAAGAACTGAATATATATGTGTAAGAACTGAACATATATGCGTAAGAACTGAATATATATGCGTAAGAAGTGAATATATATGTGTAAGAGCTGAATATATATGCGTAAGAACTGAATATATATGTGTAAGAACTGAATATATATGTGTAAGAACTGACTATATATGTGTAAGAACTGAATATATATGCTTAAGAACTGAATATATATGTGTAAGAACTGAATATATATGCGTAAGAACTGAATATATTTGCGTAAGAATTGAATATATATGCATAAGAACTGAATATATATGTGTAAGAACTGAATATATATGCGTAAGAACTGAATATATATGCGTAAGAACTAAATATATATGCGTAAGAAGTGAATATATATGCGTAAGAAGTGAACATATATGTGTAAGAACTGAATATATATGTGTAAGAACTAAATATATATGCGTAAGAACTGAATACATATGCGTAAGAAGTAAATAAATATGTGTAAGAACTGAATATATATGTGTAAGAACTGAATATATATGCGTAAGAAATGAATATATATGTGTAAGAACTGAATATATATGCGTAAGAATTGAATATATATGCGTAAGAACTGAATATATATGCGTTAGAACTGAATATATATGCGTAAGAAGTGAATATATATGTGTAAGAGCTGAATATATATGCGTAAGAACTGAATATATATGTGTAAGAACTGAATATATATGTGTAAGAACTGAATATATATGTGTAAGAACTGAATATATATGTGTAAGAACTGAATATATATGCTTAAGAACTGAATATATATGTGTAAGAACTGAATATATATGTGTAAGAACTGAATATATTTGCGTAAGAATTGAATATATATGCATAAGAACTGAATATATATGTGTAAGAACTGAATATATATGCGTAAGAACTGAATATATATGCGTAAGAACTAAATATATATGCGTAAGAAGTGAATATATATGCGTAAGAAGTGAACATATATGTTTAAGAACTGAATATATATGTGTAAGAACTGAATATATATGTGTAAGAACTGAATATATATGCGTAAGAACTGAATATATATGTGTAAGAACTAAATATATATGCGTAAGAACTGAATACATATGCGTAAGAAGTAAATAAATATGTGTAAGAACTGAATATATATGTGTAAGAACTGAATATATATGCGTAAGAAATGAATATATATGTGTAAGAACTGAATATATATGCGTAAGAATTGAATATATATGCGTAAGAACTGAACATATATGTGTAAGAACTGAATATATATGCGTAAGAACTGAATATATATGCGTAAGAACTGAATATATATGCGTAAGAACTGAATATATATGCGTAAGAAGTAAACATATATGTGTAAGAACTGAATATATATGTGTAAGAACTGAATATATATGTGTAAGAACTGAATATATATGCGTAAGAACTGAATATATAATGTAAGAATTGAATATATATGTGTAAGAACTGAATATATATGTGTAAGAACTGAATATATATGCGTAAGAACTGAATATATATGCATAAGAACTGAATATATATGCGTAAGAACTGAATATATATGTGTAAGAACTGAATATATATGCGTAAGAACTGAATATATATGCGTAAGAACTGAATATATAAGTGTAAGAACTGAATATATATGTGTAAGAACTAAATATATATGCGTAAGAACTGAATATATATGCGCAAGAACTGAATATATATGCGTAAGAACTGAATATATATGTGTAAGAACTGAATATATATGCGTAAGAACTGAATATATATGTGTAAGAACTAAATATATATGCGTAAGAACTGAATATATATGCGCAAGAAGTGAATATATATGTGTAAGGACTGAATATATATGTGTAAGAACTGAATATATATGTGTAAGAACTGAATATATATGCGTAAGAAATGAATATATATGTGTAAGAACTGAATATATATGCATAAGAACTGAACATATATGCGTAAGAACTGAATATATATGCGTAAGAATTGAATATATATGTGTAAGAACTGAATATATATGTGTAAGAACTGCATATATGTGTATAAGAACTGAATATATATGCGTTAGAACTGAATATATAAATGTAAGAATTGAATATATATGCGTAAGAACTGAATATATATGCGTAAGAACTGAATATATAAATGTAAGAACTGAATATATATGTGTAAGAACTGAATATATATGTGTAATAACTGAATATATATGCGTAAGAACTGAATATATATGCGTAAGAACTGAATATATAAAAAAAAAATGTAAGAACTGAATATATATGTGTAAGAACTGAATATATATGTGTAAGAACTGAATATATATGCGTAAGAACTGAATATATATGCGTAAGAACTGAATATATAAGCGTAAGAACTAAATATATATGTGTAAGAACTGAATATATATGCGTAAGAACTGAATATATATGCATAAGAACTGAATATATATGTGTAAGAACTGAATATATATGTGTAAGAACTGAATATATATGTGTAAGAACTGAATATATATGTGTAAGAACTGAATATATATGCCTAAGAACTGAACATATATGCGTAAGAACTATATATATTTGTGTAAGAAGTGAATATATGTGTGAGAACAGAATATATATGTGAAACAACTGAATATATATGTGTAAGAACTGAACATATATGCGTAAGAACTGAATATATATGCGTAAGAAGTGAATATATATGTGTAAGAACTGAATATATATGCGTAAGAACTGAATATATATGTGTAAGAACTGAATATATATGTGTAAGAACTGAATATATATGTGTAAGAACTGAATATATATGTGTAAGAACTGAATATATATGCTTAAGAACTGAATATATATGCGTAAGAACTGAATATAAATGTGTAAGAACTGAATATGTATGCGTAAGAACTGAATATATATGTGTAAGAACTAAATATATATGCGTTAGAACTGAATATATATGCGTAAGAAGTGAATATATATGTGTAAGAACTAAATATATGTGTGTAAGAAGTGAATATATATGTGTAAGAACTGAATATATATGCATAAGAACTGAACATATATGCGTAAGAACTGAATGTATATGCGTAAGAAGTGAATATATATGTGTAAGAACTGAATATATATGTGTAAGAACTGAATATATATGTGTAAGAACTGAATATATATGCGTAAGAACTGAATATATAAATGTAAGAATTGAATATATATGCGTAAGAACTGAATATATATGCGTAAGAGCTGAATATATAAGTGTAAGAACTGAATATATATGTGTAAGAACTGAATATATATGTGTAAGAACTGAATATATATGCGTAAGAAATGAATATATATGCGTAAGAACTGAATATATATGCGTAAGAACTAAATATATATGTGTAAGAACTGAATATATATGCTTTAGTACTGAATATATATGCGTAAGAACTGAATATATATTCGTTAGAACTGAATATATATGCGTAAGAACTGAATATAGATACATAAGAACTGAACATATATGCGTAAGAACTGAATATATATGCGTAAGAAGTGAATATATATGTGTAAGAAGTGAATATATATGCATAAGAACTGAATATATATGTGTAAGAACTGAATATATATGTGTAAGAACTGAATATATATGTGTAAGAACTGAATATATATGCCTAAGAACTGAACATATATGCGTAAGAACTATATATATATGCGTAAGAAGTGAATATATGTGTAAGAACTGAATATATATGTGAAACAACTGAATTTATATGTGGAAGAACTGAACATATATGCGTAAGAACTGAATATATATGCGTAAGAAGTGAATATATATGTGTAAGAACTGAATATATATGTGTAAGAACTGAATATATATGTGTAAGAACTGAATATATATGTGTAAGAACTGAATATATATGTGTAAGAACTGAATATATATGCTTAAGAACTGAATATATATGCGTAAGAACTGAATATATATGCGTAAGAACTGAATATATATGCGTAAGAACTGAATATATATGTGTAAGAACTAAATATATATGCGTAAGAACTGAATATATATGCGTAAGAAGTGAATATATATGTGTAAGAACTGAAAATATGTGTGTAAGAAGTGAATATATATGTGTAAGAACTGAATATATATGCGTAAGAAATGAATATATATGTGTAAGAACTGAATATATATGCATAAGAACTGAACATATATGCGTAAGAACTGAATATATATGCGTAAGAAGTGAATATATATGTGAAAGAACTGAATATATATGTGTAAGAACTGAATATATATGTGTGAGAACTGAATATATATGCGTAAGAACTGAATATATAAATGTAAGAATTGAATATATATGCGTAAGAACTGAATAAATATGGGTAAGAACTGAATATATAAGTGTAAGAACTGAATATATATGTGTAAGAACTGAATATATATGTGTAAGAACTGAATATATATGCGTAAGAACTGAATATATATGCGTAAGAACTGAATGTATATTCGTTAGAACTGAATATATATGCGTAAGAACTGAATATATATACATAAGAACTGAACATATATGCGTTAGAACTGAATATATATACATAAGAACTGAACATATATGCGTAAGAACTGAATATATATGCGTAAGAAGTGAATATATATGTGTAAGAAGTGAATATATATGTGTAAGAACTGAATATATATGCGTAAGAACTGAATATTTATGCGTAAGAACTGAATATATATGTGTAAGATCTGAATATATGTGCATAAGTACAGAACATGTATGCGTAAGAACTGAATATATATGCGTAAGAAGTGAATATATAGGTATAAGAACTGAATATATATGTGTAAGAAGTGAATATATATGTGTAAGAACTTAATATATATGCGTAAGAACTGAATATATAAGAGTAAGAACTGAATATATATGTGTCAGAACTGAATATATGTGCGTAAGAACTGAATATATATTCGTAAGAACTGAATATATAAGTGTAAGAACTGAATATATATGTGTAAGAACTGAATATATATGTGTAAGAACTGAATATATATGCGTAAGAACTGAATATATATGCGTAAGAACTGAATATATATGCGTAAGAACTGAATATATATGCATAATAACTGAATATATATGTGTAAGAACTGAATATATATGTGTAAGAACTGAATATATATGTGTTAGAACTGAATATATATGCCTAAGAACTGAACATATATGCGTAAGAACTATATATATATGCGTAAGAAGTAAATATATGTGTAAGAACTGAATATATATGTGAAACAACTGAATATATATGTTTAAGAACTGAACATATATGCGTAAGAACTGAATATATATGCGTAAGAAGTGAATATATATGTGTAAGAACTGAATATATATGCGTAAGAACTGAATATATATGTGTAAGAACTGAATATATATGTGTAAGAACTGAATATATATGTGTATGAACTGAATATATATGTGTAAGAACTGAATATATATGCTTAAGAACTGAATATATATGCGTAAGAACTGAATATATATGTGTAAGAACTGAATATATATGCGTAAGAACTGAATATATATGCGTAAGAACTAAATATATATGCGTAAGAACTGAATATATATGCGTAAGAAGTGAATATATATGTGTAAGAACTGAATATATGTGTGTAAGAACTGAATATATATGTGTAAGAACTGAATATATATGCGTAAGAACTCAATATATATGCGTAAGAACTGAATATATAAGTGTAAGAACTGAATATATATGTGTAAGAACTGAATATATATGTGTAAGAACTGAATATATATGCGTAAGAAATGAATATATATGCGTAAGAACTGAATATATATGCGTAAGAACTAAATATATATATGTAAGAACTGAATATATATGCGTAAGAACTGAATATATATGCATAAGAACTGAATATATATGTGTAAGAACTGAATATATATGTATAAGAACTGAATATATATGTGTAAGAACTGAATATATTTGCCTAAGAACTGAACATATATGCGTAAGAACTATATATATATGCGTAAGAAGTGAATATATGTGTAAGAACTGAATATACATGTGTAACAACTGAATATATATGTGTAAGAACTGAACATATATGCGTAAGAACTGAATATATATGCGTAAGAAGTTAATATATATGTGTAAGAACTGAATATATGTGTGAGAACAGAATATATATGTGAAACAACTGAATATATATGTGTAAGAACTGAACATATATGCGTAAGAACTGAATATATATGCGTAAGAAGTGAATATATATGTGTAAGAACTGAATATATATGCGTAAGAACTGAATATATATGTGTAAGAACTGAATATATATGTGTAAGAACTGAATATATATGTGTAAGAACTGAATATATATGTGTAAGAACTGAATATATATGCTTAAGAACTGAATATATATGCGTAAGAACTGAATATATATGTGTAAGAACTGAATATATATGCGTAAGAACTGAATATATATGTGTAAGAACTAAATATATATGCGTTAGAACTGAATATATATGCGCAAGAAGTGAATATATATGTGTAAGAACTGAATATATGTGTGTAAGAAGTGAATATATATGTGTAAGAACTGAATATATATGCATAAGAACTGAACATATATGCGTAAGAACTGAATATATATGTGTAAGAACTAAATATATATGCGTAAGAACTGAATATATATGCGTAAGAACTGAATATATATGTGTAAGAACTGAAAATATGTGTGTAAGAAGTGAATATATATGTGTAAGAACTGAATATATATGCCTAAGAAATGAATATATATGTGTAAGAACTGAATATATATGCATAAGAACTGAACATATATGCGTAAGAACTGAATATATATGCGTAAGAAGTGAATATATATGTGAAAGAACTGAATATATATGTGTAAGAACTGAATATATATGTGTAAGAACTGAATATATATGCGTAAGAACTGAATATATAAATGTAAGAATTGAATATATATGCGTAAGAACTGAATATATATGGGTAAGAACTGAATATATAAGTGTAAGAACTGAATATATATGTGTAAGAACTGAATATATATGTGTAAGAACTGAATATATATTCGTTAGAACTGAATATATATGCGTAAGAAGTGAATATATATGTGTAAGAAGTGAATATATATGTGTAAGAACTGAATATATATACATAAGATCTGAACATTTATGCGTAAGAACTGAATATATATGCGTAAGAAGTGAATATATATGTGTAAGAAGTGAATATATATGTGTAAGAACTGAACATATATGTGTAAGAACTGAATATATATGCGTAAGAACTGAATATTTATGCGTAAGAACTGAATATATATGTGTAAGATCTGAATATATGTGCATAAGTACAGAACATGTATGCGTAAGAACTGAATATATATGCGTAAGAAGTGAATATATAGGTATAAGAACTGAATATATATGTGTAAGAAGTGAATATATATGTGTAAGAACTTAATATATATGCGTAAGAACTGAATATATAAGAGTAAGAACTGAATATATATGTGTCAGAACTGAATATATGTGCGTAAGAACTGAATATATATGCGTAAGAACTGAATATATAAGTGTAAGAACTGAATATATATGTGTAAGAACTAAATATATATGCTTAAGAACTGAATATATATGCGTAAGAACTGAATATATATGTGTAAGAACTGAATATATATGTGTAAGAACTGAATATATATGTGTAAGAACTAAATATATATGCGTAAGAACTGAATACATATGCGTAAGAAGTGAATATATATGTGTAAGAACTGAATATATATGTGTAAGAACTGAATATATATGCGTAAGAAATGAATATATATGTGTAAGAACTGAATATATATGCGTAAGAATTGAATATATATGAGTAAGAACTGAATATATATGTGTAAGAACTGAATATATATGCGTTAGAACTGAATATATATGCGTAAGAACTAAATATATATGCGTAAGAAGTGAATATATATGCGTAAGAAGTGAACATATATGTGTAAGAACTGAATATATATGTGTAAGAACTGAATATATATGAGTAAGAACTGAATATATACGTGTAAGAACTGAATATACATGCATAAGAACTGAACATATATGCGTAAGAACTGAATATATATGCGTAAGAACTGAATATATATGTGTAAGAACTGAATATATATGTGTAAGAACTGAATATATATGTGTAAGAACTGAATATATATGCGTAAGAACTGAATATATAATGTAAGAATTGAATATATATGTGTAAGAACTAAATATGTATGTGTAAGAACTGAATATATATGCGTAAGAACTGAATATATATGCATTAGAACTGAATATATATGCGTAAGAACTGAATATATATGTGTAAGAACTGAATATATATGCGTAAGAACTGAATATATATGCGTAAGAACTGAATATATAAGTGTAAGAACTGAATATATAAGTGTAAGAACTGAATATATATGTGTTAGAACTAAATATATATGCGTAAGAACTGAATATATATGCGCAAGAACTGAATATATATGCGTAAGAACTGAATATATATGTGTAAGAACTGAATATATATGCGTAAGAACTGAATATATATGTGTAAGAACTAAATATATATGCGTAAGAACTGAATATATATGCGCAAGAAGTGAATATATATGTGTAAGGACTGAATATATATGTGTAAGAACTGAATATATATGTGTAAGAACTGAATATATACGCGTAAGAAATGAATATATATGTGTAAGAACTGAATATATATGCATAAGAACTGAACATATATGCGTAAGAACTGAATATATATGCGTAAGAATTGAATATATATGTGTAAGAACTGAATATATATGTGTAAGAACTGCATATATGTGTATAAGAACTGAATATATATGCGTAAGAACTGAATATATAAATGTAAGAATTGAATATATATGCGTAAGAACTGAATATATATGCGTAAGAACTGAATATATAAATGTAAGAAGTGAATATATATGTGTAAGAACTGAATATATATGTGTAAGAACTGAATATATATGCGTAAGAACTGAATATATATGCGTAAGAACTGAATATATATGCGTAAGAACTAAATATAAATGTGTAAGAACTGAATATATATGCGTAAGAACTGAATATATATGCATAAGAACTGAATATATATGTGTAAGAACTGAATATATATGTGTAAGAACTGAATATATATGTGTAAGAACTGAATATATATGTGTAAGAACTGAATATATATGCCTAAGAACTGAACATATATGCGTAAGAACTATATATATATGCGTAAGAAGTGAATATATGTGTGAGAACAGAATATATATGTGAAACAACTGAATATATATGTGTAAGAACTGAACATATATGCGTAAGAACTGAATATATATGCGTAAGAAGTGAATATATATGTGTAAGAACTGAATATATATGCGTAAGAACTGAATATATATGTGTAAGAACTGAATATATATGTGTAAGAACTGAATATATATGTGTAAGAACTGAATATATATGAGTAAGAACTGAATATATATGCTTAAGAACTGAATATATATGCGTAAGAACTGAATATATATGTGTAAGAACTGATTATATATGCGTAAGAACTGAATATATATGTGTAAGAACTAAATATATATGCGTTAGAACTGAATATATATGCGTAAGAAGTGAATATATATGTGTAAGAACTATATATGTGTGTAAGAAGTGAATATATATGTGTAAGAACTGAATGTATATGCGTAAGAAGTGAATATATATGTGTAAGAACTGAATATATATGTGTAAGAACTGAATATATATGTGTAAGAACTGAATATATATGCGTAAGAACTGAATATATAAATGTAAGAATTGAATATATATGCGTAAGAACTGAATATATATGCGTAAGAACTGAATATATAAGTGTAAGAACTGAATATATATGTGTAAGAACTGAATATATGTGTAAGAACTGAATATATATGCGTAAGAAATGAATATATATGCGTAAGAACTGAATATATATGCGTAAGAACTAAATATATATGTGTAAGAACTGAATATATATGCGTAAGTACTGAATATATATGCGTAAGAACTGAATATATATTCGTTAGAACTGAATATATATGCGTAAGAACTGAATATAGATACATAAGAACTGAACATATATGCGTAAGAACTGAATATATATGCGTAAGAAGTGAATATATATGTGTAAGAAGTGAATATATATGCATAAGAACTGAATATATATGTGTAAGAACTGAATATATATGTGTAAGAACTGAATATATATGTGTAAGAACTGAATGTATATGCCTAAGAACTGAACATATATGCGTAAGAACTATATATATATGCGTAAGAAGTGAATATATGTGTAAGAACTGAATATATATGTGAAAAAACTGAATTTATATGTGTAAGAACTGAAAATATATGCGTAAGAACTGAATATATATGCGTAAGAAGTGAATATATATGTGTAAGAACTGAATATATATGTGTAAGAACTGAATATATATGTGTAAGAACTGAATATATATGTGTAAGAACTGAATATATATGTGTAAGAACTGAATATATATGCTTAAGAACTGAATATATATGCGTAAGAACTGAATATATATGTGTAAGAACTGAATATATATGCGTAAGAACTGAATATATATGTGTAAGAACTAAATATATATGCGTAAGAACTGAATATATATGCGTAAGAAGTGAATATATATGTGTAAGAACTGAAAATATGTGTGTAAGAAGTGAATATATATGTGTAAGAACTGAATATATATGCGTAAGAAATGAATATATATGTGTAAGAACTGAATATATATGCATAAGAACTGAACATATATGCGTAAGAACTGAATATATATGCGTAAGAAGTGAATA
>JAWPHD010026432.1:0-13089 GCA_037043455.1 Cyrtodaria siliqua | reverse complement strand
CAGTTTTACGCATATACATTCAGTTCTTACGCATATATATTCAGTTCTTACACATATATATTCAGTTCTTACACATATATTCAGTTCTTACACATATATATCAGTTCTTACACATATATATTCTGTTCTTACACATATATATTCAATTCTTACACATATATATTCCGTTCTTACACATATATTTTCCGTTCTTAGAAATATATATTCCGTTCTTACACGTATATATTCCGTTCTTACGCATATATATTCCGTTCTTACACATATATATTACGTTCTTACACATATATATTCCGTTCTTACACATATATATTCCGTTCTTACGCATATATATTCAGTTCTTACTCATATATATTCAGTTCTTACGGATATATATTCAGTTCTTAGACATATATATTCAGTTTTTACGCATATATATACAGTTTTACGCATATATGTTCAGTTCTTACGCATATATATTCAGTTCTTAAGCATATATATTGATTTCTTACGCATATATATTCAGTTCTTATGCATATATATTCAGTTCTTAGACATATATATTCAGTTCTTACGCATATATATTCAGTTCTTACGCATATATAATCAGTTCTTACACATATATATTCAGTTTTAAGCATATATATTCAGTTCTTACACACATATATATTCAGTTTTACGCCTATATATTCACTTCTTACGCATATATTCAGTTCTTACGCATATATATTTTGTTCTTACGCATATATATTCAGTTCTTAGACATATATATTCAGTTCTTACGCATATATATTCAGTTCTTAGACATATATATTCAGTTTTACGCATATATTCAGTTCTTACGCATATATATTCAGTTGTTACGCATATATATTCAGTTCTTACGCATATATATTCAGTTTACACATATATATTCAGTTGTTACGCATATATATTCAGTTGTTACGCATATATATTCAGTTCTTACACATATATATTCAGTTTTACGCATATATATTCAGTTCTTACGCAAATATATTCAGTTCTTACGCATATATATTCAGTTCTTACGCATATATATTCAGTTCTTACGGATATATATTCAGTTCTTATACATATATATTCAGTTCTTACGCATATATATTCAGTTCTTACGCATATATATTTAGTTCTTAGACATATATATTCAGTTTTAAACATATATATTCAGTTCTTACACATATATATTCAGTTCTTACACATATATATATTCCGTTCTTACACATATATATTCCGTTCTTACACATATATATTCAGTTCTTACACATATATATTCCGTTCTTACACATATATTTTCCGTTCTTACAAATATATATTCCGTTCTTACACATATATATTCAGTTCTTACGCATGTATATTACGTTCTTACACATATATATTCCGTTCTTACAAATATATATTTTCCGTTATAACACATATATAGTCAGTTTTACGCATATATATTCAGTTCTTACACATATATATTCAGTTTTATGCGTATATATTCAGTTCTTAAGCATATATATTGAGTTCTTACGCATATATATTCAGTTCTTACGCATATATATTCAGTTCTTAGACATATATATTCAGTTCTTACGCATATATATTCAGTTCTTACTCATATATATTCAGTTCTTACACATATATATTACGTTTTACGCATATATATTCAGTTCTTACGCATATATATTCAGTTCTTACACATATATATTCCCTTCTTACGCATATATATTCAGTTCTGACGCATATATATTCAGTTCTTACGGATATATATTCAGTTCTTAGACATATATATTCAGTTGTTACGCATATATATTCAGTTCTTACGCATATATATTCAGTTTTACGCATATATATTCAGTTGTTACGCATATATATTCAGTTGTTACGCATATATATTCAGTTCTTACACATATATATTCAGTTTTACGCATATATATTCAGTTCTTACGCAAATATATTCAGTTCTTACGCAAATATATTCAGTTCTTACGCAAATATATTCAGTTCTTACACATATATATTCAGTTTTACGCATATATATTCAGTTCTTACGCATATATATTGAGTTCTTACGCATATATATTCAGTTCTTAGACATATATATTCAGTTTATACGCATATATATTCAGTTCTTAAGCATATATATTGAGTTCTTACGCATATATATTGAGTTCTTACGCATATATATTCAGATCTTAGACATATATATTCATTTCTTACGCATATATATTCCCTTCTTACGCATATATATTCAGTTCTTACGCATATATATTCAGTTCTTACGCATATATATTCAGTTCTTAGACATATATATTCAGTTCTTACGCATATATATTCAGTTCTTACGCAAATATATTCAGTTCTTACACATATATATTCAGTTTTACGCATATATATTCAGTTCCTAAGTATATATATTGAGTTCTTATGCATATATATTCAGTTCTTACGCATATATATTCAGTTCTTACGCATATATATTCAGTTCGTACACATATATATTCAGTTTTACGCATATATATTCAATTCTTACGCATATATATTCAGTTCTTACGCATATATTTTCAGTTCTTACACATATATATTCAGTTTTACGCATATATATTCAGTTCTTACGCATATATATTCAGTTCTTACGCATATATATTTAGTTCTTAGACCTATATATTCAGTTCTTACGCATATATATTCAGTTCTTACGCAAATATATTCAGTTCTTACACATATATATTCAGTTTTACGCATATATATTCAATTCTTAAGCATATATATTGAGTTCTTACGCATATATATTGAGTTCTTATGCATATATATTCAGTTCTTAGACATATATATTCAGTTATTAAGCATATATATTCAGTTCTTGCGCATTTATATTCAGTTCTTACACATATATATTCAGTTTTACGCATATATATTCAGTTCTTACGCATATATATTCAGTTCTTACGCATATATATTCAGTTCTTACGCATATATATTCAGTTCTTACGCATATATATTCAGTTTTACGCATATACATTCAGTTCTTACGCATATATATTCAGTTCTTACACATATATATTCCGTTCTTACACATATATATTCCGTTCTTACGCATATATATTACGTTCTTACACATATATATTCCGTTCTAACACATATATATTCCGTTCTTACACATATATATTCCGTTCTTACGCATATATATTCAGTTCTTACGCATATATTTTCAATTCTTACGCATATATATTCAGTTCTTACGCATATATATTCAGTTCGTACACATATATATTCAGTTTTACGCATATATATTCAGTTCTTAGGCATATATATTCAGTTCTTACGCATATATATTCAGTTCTTACGCATATATATTCTGTTCTTACGCATATATATTCAGTTCTTACACATATATATTCAGTTCTTACGCATATATATTCAGTTCTTACACTTATATATTCAGTTTTACGCATATATATTCAGTTCTTACGCATATATATTCAGTTCTTACGCATATATATTCAGTTCTTAGACCTATATATTCAGTTCTTACGCATATATATTCAGTTCTTACGCAAATATATTCAGTTCTTACACATATATATTCAGTTTTACGCATATATATTCAGTTCTTACGCAAATATATTTAGTTCTTACACATATATATTCAGGTTTACGCATATATATTCAATTCTTAAGCATATATATTGATTTCTTACGCATATATATTGAGTTCTTACGCATATATATTCAGTTCTTAGACATATATATTCAGTTATTACGCATATATATTCAGTTCTTGCGCATATATATTCAGTTCTTACACATATATATTCAGTTTTACGCATATATATTCAGTTCTTACGCATATATATTCAGTTCTTACGCATATATATTCAGTTCTTAGGCATATATATTCAGTTCTTACACATATATATTCAGTTTTACGCATATACATTCAGTTCTAACGCATATATATTCAGTTCTTACACATATATATTCCGTTCTTACACATATATATTCCGTTCTTACGCATATATATTACGTTCTTACACATATATATTCCGTTCTTACACATATATATTCCGTTCTTACACATATATATTCCGTTCTTACGCATATATATTCAGTTCTTACGCATATATATTCAATTCTTACGCATATATATTCAGTTCTTACGCATATATATTCAGTTCGTACACATATATATTCAGTTTTACGCATATATATTCAGTTCTTAGGCATATATATTCAGTTCGTACGCATATATATTCAGTTCTTACGCATATATATTCTGTTCTTACGCATATATATTCAGTTCTTACACATATATATTCAGTTTTACGCATATATATTCAGTTCTTACGCATATATATTCAGTTCTTACGCATATATATTCAGTTCTTACACATATATATTCCGTTCTTACGCATATATATTCAGTTCTTACGCATATATATTCAGTTCATACGGATATATATTCAGTTCTTAGACATATATATTCAGTTCTTACGCATATATATTCTGTTCTTAGACATATATATTCAGTTTTACGCATATATATTCAGTTCCTATGCATATATATTGAGTTCTTACACGTATATATTCAGTTCTTACGCATATATATTCCGTTCTTACACATATATATTCCGTTCTTACGCATATATATTACGTTCTTACACATATATATTCCGTTCTTACACATATATATTCCGTTCTTACACATATATATTCCGTTCTTACGCATTTATATTCAGTTCTTACGCATATATATTCAGTTTTTAGGCATATATATTCAGTTCTTACTCATATATATTCTGTTCTTACGCATATATATTCAGTTCTTACACATATATATTCAGTTTTACGCATATATATTCAGTTCTTACGCATATATATTCAGTTGTTACACATATATATTCAGTTCTTAGACATATATATTCAGTACTTACGCATATATATTCAGTTCTTACGCAATTATATTCAGTTTTTACACATATATATTCAGTTTTACGCATATATATTCAGTTCTTAAGCATATATATTGAGTTCTTACGCATATATATTCAGTTCTTACGCTTATATAATCAGTTCTTAGACATATATATTCAGTTCTTACGCATATATATTCAGTTCTTACGCATATATATTCAGTTCTTACACATATATATTTAGTTTTACGCATATATATTCAGTTCTTACGCATATATATTCAGTTCTTACGCATATATATTCAGTTCTTACGCTTATATATTCAGTTCTTACACATATATATTCAGTTTTACGCATATACATTCAGTTCTTACGCATATATATTCAGTTCTTAGACATATATATTCAGTTCTTAAACATATATATTCAGTTCTTACACATATATATTCAGTTCTTACACATATATATATTCCGTTCTTACACATATATATTCCGTTCTAACACATATATATTCAGTTCTTACACATATATATTCCGTACTTACACATATATTTTCCGTTTTTACAAATATATATTCCGTTCTTACACATATATATTACGTTCTTACGCATGTATATTACGTTCTTACACATATATAGTCCGTTCTTACAAATATATATTTTCCGTTCTTACACATATATATTCAGTTTTACACATATATATTCAGTTCTTACACATATATATTCAGTTTTACGCATATATATTCAGTTCTTAAGCATATATATTGAGTTCTTACGCATATATATTCAGTTCTTACGCATATATATTCAGTTCTTAGACATATATATTCAGTTCTTACGCATATATATTCAGTTCTTACACATATATATTACGTTTTACGCATATATATTCAGTTCTTACGCATATATATTCAGTTCTTACACATATATATTCCCTTTTTACGCATATATATTCAGTTCTTACGCATATATTATCAGTTCTTACGGATATATATTCAGTTCTTAGACATATATATTCAGTTCTTACGCATATATATTCAGTTCTTACGCATATATATTCAGTTCTTAGACATATATATTCAGTTCTTACGCATATATATTCAGTACTTACGCATATATATTCAGTTCTTACGCATATATATTCAGTTCTTACGCATATATATTCAGTTCTTACGCATATATATTCAGTTTTACGCATATATATTCAGTTTTACGTATATATATTTAGTTGTTACGCATATATATTCAGTTCTTACACATATATATTCAGTTTTACGCATATATATTCAGTTCTTACGCAAATATATTCAGTTCTTACGCATATATATTCAGTTCTTACGCATATATATTCAGTTCGTACACATATATATTCAGTTTTAGGCATATATATTCAGTTCTTAGACATATATATTCAGTTCTTACGCATATATATTCAGTTCTTACGCATATATATTCAGTTCTTACACAAATATATTCAGTTCTTACGCATTCTTAGACATATATATTCAGTTTTACGCATATATATGCAGTTCTTAAGCATATATATTGAGTTCTTACGCATATATATTCAGTTCTTACGCATATATCTTCAGTTCTTAGACATATATATTCAGTTTTACGCATATATATTCAGTTCTTACGCATATATATTCAGTTGTTACGCATATATATTCAGTTCTTACACATATATATTCAGTTTTACGCATATATATTCAGTTCTTACGGATATATTCAGTTCTTAGACATATATATTCAGTTCTTACGCATATATATTCAGATCTTACGCATATATATTCAATTCTTACGCATATATATTCAGTTCTTACGCATATATATTCAGTTCGTACACATATGTATTCAGTTTAACGCATATATATTCAGTTCTTATGCATATATATTCAGTTTTACGCATATATATTCAGTTCTTAAGCATATATATTGAGATCTTACGCATATATATTCAGTTCTTACGCGCATATATTCAGTTCTTAGACATATATATTCAGTTCTTACTCATATATATTCAGTTCTTACGCAAATATATTCAGTTTTACGCATATATATTCAGTTCTTACGCATATATATTCAGTTCTTACGGATATATATTCAGTTCTTAGACATATATATTCAGTTCTTACGCATATATATTCAGTTCTTACGCATATATATTCAGTTCTTAGACATATATATTCAGTTCTTAAACATATATATTCAGTTCTTACACATATATATTCAATTCTTACACATATATATTCCGTTCTTACGCATATATAATACGTTCTTACACATATATATTCCGTTCTTACACATATATATTCCGTTCTTACACATATATATTCCGTTCTTACGCATATATATTCAGTTCTTACGCATATATATTCAGTTCTTAGACATATATATTCAATTCTTAGGCATATATATTCAGTTCTTACGCATATATATTCAGTTCGTACACATATATATTCAGTTTTACGCATATATATACAGTTCTTACGCATATATATTCACTTCTTACGCATATATATATTTAGTTCTTACACATATATATTCCGTTCTTACACATATATATTCCGTTCTTACACATATATATTCAGTTCTTACACATATATATTCCGTTCTTAGACATATATATTCAGTTCTTACGCATATATATTCAGTTCTTAGACATATATATTCAGTTTTACGCATATATATTCAGTTCTTACGGATATATATTCAGTTCTTACGGATATATATTCAGTTCTTAGACATATATATTCAGTTTTTACGGATATATATTCAGTTCTTAGACATATATATTCAGTTCTTACGCATATATATTGAGTTCTTACGCAAATATATTCAGTTCTTACACATATATATTCAGTTCTTACATATATATATTCCGTTCTTACGCATATATATTCAGTTCTTACGCATATATATTCAGTTCTTACGGATATATATTCAGTTCTTAGACATATATATTCAGTTCTTACGCATATATTTTGAGTTCTTACGCAAATATATTCAGTTCTTACACATATATATTCAGTTTTACGCATATATATTCAGTTCTTAAGCATATATATTGAGTTCTTAGACATATATATTCAGTTCTTACGCATATATATTCAGTTCTTACGCATATATATTCAGTTCTTACACATATATATTCAGTTTTACGCATATATATTCAGTTCTTACGCATATATATTCAGTTGTTACGCATATATATTCAGTTCTTACGCATATATATTCAGTTCTTACACATATATATTCAGTTTTACGCATATACATTCAGTTCTTACGCATATATATTCAGTTCTTACGCATATATATTCAGTTCTTACGGATATATATTCAGTTCTTAGACATATATATTCAGTTCTTACGCATATATCTTCAGTTCTTAGACATATATATTCAGTTCTTACGCAAATATATTCAGTTCTTACGCATATATATTCAGTTCTTACGCATATATATTCATTTCTTACGCATATATATTCAGATCTTAGACATATATATTCAGTTCTTAAACATATATATTCAGTTCTTACACATATATATTAAGTTCTTACACATATAATTCGTTACCATATATATTCCGATTTTACACATATATATTCCAGTTCTTACTCATATATATTCAGTTCTTACGCATATATATTCAGTTCTTACGCATATATATTCAGTTCTTACACATATATATTCAGTTCTTACGGATATGTTCAGTTCTTAGACATATATATTCAGTTCTTACGCATATATATTCAGATCTTAGACATATATATTCAGTTCTTAAACATATATATTCAGTTCTTACACATATATATTCAGTTCTTACGCATATATATTCAGTTCTTACACATATATATTCAGTTTTACGCATATATATTCAGTTCTTACGCATATATATTCAGTTGTTACGCATATATATTCAGTTGTTACGCATATATATTCAGTTGTTACGCATATATATTCAGTTCTTACACATATATATTCAGTTTTACGCATATACATTCAGTTCTTACGCATATATATTCAGTTCTTAGACATATATATTCAGTTCTTACGCATATGTATTCAGTTCTTACGCATATATATTCAGTTCTTAGACATATATATTCAGTCTTACACATATATATTTAGTTTTACGCATATATATTCAGTTCTTACGCAAATATATTCAGTTCTTACGCATATATATTCAGTTCTTACGCATATATATTCAGTTCTTACGGATATATTCAGTTCTTAGACATATATATTCAGTTCTTACGCATATATATTCATATTTCTTACGCATATATATTCAGATCTTAGACATATATATTCAGTTCTTAAACATATATATTCAGTTCTTACACATATATATTCAGTTCTTACGCATATATATTCAGTTCTTACACATATATATTCAGTTTTACGCATATATATTCAGTTCTTACCCATATATATTCAGTTGTTACGCATATATATTCAGTTCTTACGCATATATATTCAGTTCTTACACATATATATTCAGTTTTACGCATATACATTCAGTTCTTACGCATATATATTCAGTTCTTACGCATATATATTCAGTTCTTACGGATATATATTCAGTTGTTACGCATATATATTCAGTTCTTACACATATATATTCAGTTTTACGCATATATATTCAGTTCTTACGCAAATATATTCAGTTCTTACGCATATATATTCAGTTCTTACGCATATATATTCAGTTCTTACGGATATATTCAGTTCTTAGACATATATATTCAGTTCTTACGCATATGTATTCAGTTCTTACGCATATATATTCAGTTCTTAGACATATATATTCAGTTCTTACACATATATATTCAGTTTTACGCATATATATTCAGTTCTTACGCAAATATATTCAGTTCTTACGCATATATATTCAGTTCTTACGCATATATATTCAGTTCTTACGGATATATTCAGTTCTTAGACATATATATTCAGTTCTTACGCATATATATTCATTTCTTACGCATATATATTCAGATCTTAGACATATATATTCAGTTCTTAAACATATATATTCAGTTCTTACACATATATATTAAGTTCTTACACATATATATATATTCAGTTCTTACACATATATATTCAGTTCTTACACATATATATTCCATTCTTACCCATATATATTCCGTTCTTACACATATATATTCCGTTCTTACACATATATATTCCGTTCTTATACATATATTTTCCGTTATTACACATATATATTCCGTTCTTACACATATATATT
The DNA here is from genome assembly GCA_037043455.1 of Cyrtodaria siliqua. Taxonomy (NCBI): domain Eukaryota; kingdom Metazoa; phylum Mollusca; class Bivalvia; order Adapedonta; family Hiatellidae; genus Cyrtodaria; species Cyrtodaria siliqua. The sequence goes on along the minus strand of JAWPHD010026432.1, from coordinate 2,937 downwards.
CCGTTCTTACACATATTTATTCCGTTCTTACGCATATATATTCCATTCTTACACATATTTATTCCGTTCTTACACATATATATTCAGTTTTACGCATATATATTCAGTTCTTACGCATATATATTCAGTTCTTACGCATATATATTCAGTTCTTACACATATATATTCAGTTTTCGGCATATATATTCAGTTCTTACGCATATATATTCAGTTCTTACACATATATATTCAGTTCTTACACATATATATTCAGTTCTTACACATATATATTCCATTCTTACACATATATATTCCGTTCTTACACATATATATTCCGTTCTTACACATATATATTCCGTTCTTATACATATATTTTCCGTTATTACACATATATATTCCGTTCTTACACATATATATTCCGTTCTTACACATATTTATTCCGTTCTTACGCATATATATTCCATTCTTACACATATTTATTCCGTTCTTACACATATATATTCAGTTTTACGCATATGTATTCAGTTCTTACGCATATATATTCAGTTCTTACACATATATATTCAGTTCTTACACATATATATTCCGTTCTGACGCATATATATTCCGTTCTTACACATATATATTCCGTTCTTACACCTATATATTCCGTTCTTACACATATATATTCCATTCTTACGCATATATATTCAGTTCTTACGCATATATATTCAGTTCTTACGGATATATATTCAGATCTTAGACATATATATTCAGTTCTTACGCATATATATTCAGTTCTTAGACATATATATTCAGTTTTACGCATATATATATTCAGTTCTTACGCATATATATTCAGTTCTTACGCATATATATTCAGTTCTTACACATATATATTCAGTTTTACGCATATATATTCAGTTCTTACGCAAATATATTCAGTTCTTACGCATATATATTCAGTTCTTACGCATATATATTCAGTTCTTACAGATATATATTCAGTTTTTAGACATATATATTCAGTTCTTACTCATATATATTCAGTTCTTACGCATATATATTCAGTTTTTACACATATATATTCAGTTCTTACACATATATATTCCGTTCTTTCACATATATATTCCTTCTTACACATATATATTCAGTTCTTACACATATTTATTCCGTTCTTAGACATATATATTCAGTTCTTACGCATATATATTCAGTTTTTACGCATATATATTCAGTTCTTACGGATATATATTCAGTTATTACGGATATATATTCAGTTCTTAGACATATATTCAGTTTTAACGCATATATATTCAGTTCTTACGCATATATATTCAGTTCTTAAACATATATATTCAGTTCTTCAACATATATATTCAGTTCTTACACATATATATTCAGTTCTTACGCATATATATTCCGTTCTTACACATATATTTTCCGTTCTTACAAATATATATTCCGTTCTTACACATATATATTCCGTTGTTACGCATATATATTACGTTCTTACACATATATAATCCATTCTTACTTATATATATTCCATTCTTACACATATATATTCCGTTCTTACGCATATATATTCAGTTCTTACGCATATATATTCAATTATTACGCATATTAATTCAGTTCTTACGCATATATATTCAGTTCGTACACATATACATTCAGTTTTACGCATATATATTCAGTTCTTACGCATATATATTCAGTTCTTACACATATATATTCCGTTCTTACGCATATATATTCCGTTCTTACACATATATATTCCGTTCTTACACATATACATTCCGTTCTTACACATATATATTCCATTCTTACGCATATATATTCAGTTCTTACGCATATATATTCAGTTCTTACGGATATATATTCAGGTCTTAGACATATATATTCAGTTCTTACGCATATATATTCAGTTCTTAGACATATATATTCAGTTTTACGCATATATATTCAGTTCTTACGCATATATATTCAGTTCTTACGCATATATATTCAGTTCTTACAGATATATATTCAGTTCTTAGACATATATATTCAGTTCTTACGCATATATATTCAGTTCTTACGCATATATATTCCGTTCTTACACATATATATATTTAGTTCTTACACATATATATTCCGTTCTTACACATATATATTCCGTTCTTACACATATATATTCAGTTCTTACACATATATATTCCGTTCTTAGACATATATATTCAGTTCTTACGCATATATATTCAGTTCTTAGACATATATATTCATTTTTACGCATATATATTCAGTTCTTACGGATATATATTCAGTTCTTACGGATATATATTCAGTTCTTAGACATATATATTCAGTTCTTACGCATATATATTCAGTTCTTACGCATATATATTCAGTTCTTAGACATATATATTCAGTTCTTCAACATATATATTTCGTTCTTACACATATATTTTCCGTTCTAACAAATATATATTCCGTTCTTACACATATATATTCCGTTCTTACGCATATATATTACGTTCTTACACATATATATTCCGTTCTTACACATATATATTCCGTTCTTACACATATATATTACGTTCTTACGCATATATATTCAGTTCTTACGCATATATGTTCAGTTCTTAGACATATATATTCAATTCTTACGCATATATATTCAGTTCTTACGCATATATATTCATTTCGTACACATATATATTCAGTTTTACGCATATATATTCAGTTCTTACGCATATATATTCAGTTCTTACGCATATATATTCAGTTCTTACACATATATATTCAGTTCTTACATATATATATTCCCTTCTAACGCATATATATTCAGTTCTTACGCATATATATTCAGTTCATACACATATATATTCCGTTCTTACGCATATATATTCAGTTCTTACGCATATATATTCAATTCTTACGCATATATATTCAGTTCTTACGCATATATATTCAGTTCGTACACATATATATTCCGTT
>JAWPHD010026431.1:0-13090 GCA_037043455.1 Cyrtodaria siliqua | reverse complement strand
ATACGCCTTTTTGCGGACGATTCCAAGATTTATAACATTGTGAATAATAACACTGATAGTAAAATTATTCAAGAGGATCTCAACAAGTTAAGTCAATGGAGTGAAACCTGGCAATTAAAGTTCAACGTTGAAAAATGTAAAACCCTTCATTTTGGGCACAATAGTCTAGAAACAAATTATTACTTAATACAAGATGGCCAAAGGAAAGAAATTCCGTCAGAAAGTGTTGAAAAAGACTTGGGAGTTGTATTTGAGACTGATTTAAAATTCAGAAAACATATAAATGAATGTATTAATAAAGCCAACAGAACATTAGGACTTATTCGAAGATCATTCCTATACCTGAGTAAAAAGTCATTTAAAAAGTTGTATAAAACTCTTGTTAGATCAACTCTAGAATATTGTAACATTGCGTGGTGCCCTAGGTACAAGAAAGATATACATTCATTAGAACGTGTTCAAAAACGTGCAACTAAACTTATTCGCGAAGTGAGGCACCTCCCTTATGAAGACAGGTTACGTGAGCTAGACTTGCCAAGTTTGACATACAGAAGACTTAGAGGTGACTTAATTGAAGTATACAAGTTGTTCAATAACAAAGAAGATATCGATATACAAAACTTTTTCAAAATACATGTATCAGATGCTTCAATTACTAGAGGCCACTCTTTTAAGATACATAAGAAACAGTGCAGACTTGATGTACGAAAACACTTTTTTTCACAGAGAGTAGTAAATTTTTGGAATAATTTACCCACTGTTGCAGTAACAGCAAAAACTATAAACAGTTTCAAAAACCAAATTGACCTATATTTCGGAGAAGAAAAACATCAATACCGGAACAGTCAACAGAGTGAAGATCACAGAGGGGGTTATAGAAGCTAAATGCTTGTTACCCTCGACGTGGATGTATGTATGTATGTATGTATGTATGATAAAACTCCATGCGGATCTTAATCGCCAACTGATGTGCATACTCTTGCAAAATTTACTGTTTTTTAGACAAAGTGATCCATTTGTGTCGGTAATGCTATTGCATATATGACATAGTGATCCGTTTGTGTCGGTAATGCTATTGCATATGTGACAAAGTGATCCGTTTGTGTCAGTAATGCTATTACATATATGACAAAGTGATCCGTTTGTGTCAGTAATGCTATAACATATATGACAAAGTGATCCGTTTGTGTCATTAATGCTATAGCATAGATGAATTGAATTGAATTGGGTTTTACGGTGCACCAACACATGAAAGGTTAAATGGCGCCTAACAGGAATGAACATGCCAGGCTCATCATCCATTTACATCAAGATAAAATATGGAGAATGAGCCTAGAACCTTCTAACCTGCAGAACTGCAGAGCTGCTGCAAATTATATAGTAAACACTCTATTTACGATGGAGCCAGGTTTCCACATTTGCATACGCGGTGTCATGATGAAGACCTTGTATGAGCATGATAAAAAATGATAAAATGAACATGAAATGGGGTCCTACCCATCTGCCTCTAGCGGGATTTGCAGTGGTTGTATTCTACCCCGGCAACCACACGGGGATTATAGCATAAATAATAAAGTGATCCGTTTGTGTCAGTAATGCTACAGCATAGACGACAAAGTGATCCGTTTTTGTCGGTAATGCATTAGCATAGATGACAAAGTGATCCGTTTGTGTCAGTAATGCATTAGCATAGATGACAAAGTGATCCGTTTTTGTCGGTAATGCTACAGCATAGATGACAAAGTGATCCGTTTATGTCAGTAATGCTGCAGCATAGATGACAAAGTGATCCATTTGTGTCAGTAATGCATTAGCATAGATGATAAAGTGATCCGTTTGTGTCGATTATGCTACAGCATAGATGACAAAGGGATCCGTTTGTGTCAGTAATGCTACAGCATAGATGACAAAGTGATCCGTTTGTGTCAGTAATGCATTAGCATAGATGACAAAGTGATCCGTTTTTGTCGGTAATGCTACAGCATAGATGACAAAGTGATCCGTTTCTGTCAGTAATGCTGCAGCATAGATGACAAAGTGATCCGTTTGTGTCGATTATGCTACAACATAGATGACAAAGGGATCCGTTTGCGTCAGTAATGCTACAACATAGACGTCAAAGTGATCCGTTTCTGTCAGTAATGCTGCAGCATAGATGACAAAGTGATCCGTTTGTGTCGATTATGCTACAACATAGATGACAAAGGGATCCGTTTGCGTCAGTAATGCTACAACATAGATGACAAAGTGATCCGTTTCTGTCAGTAATGCTGCAGCATAGATGACAAAGTGATCCGTTTGTGTCGGTAATGCTATAGCATAGATGACAAAGTGATCCGTTTGCGTCAGTAATGCTACAACATAGACGACAAAGTGATCCGTTTCTGTCAGTAATGCTGCAGCATAGATGACAAAGTGATCCGTTTGTGTCGATTATGCTACAACATAGATGACAAAGGGATCCGTTTGCGTCAGTAATGCTATAACATAGATGACAAAGTAATCCGTTTGTGTCAGTAATGCATTAGCATAGATGACAAAGTGATCCGTTTGTGTCAGTAATGCATTAGCATAGATGACATGGTGATCCGTTTGTGCCAGTAATGCTACAGAATAGATGACATGGTGATCCTTTTGTGTCAGTAATGCTATAGAATAGATGACAAAGTAATCCGTTTGTGTCAGTAATGCATTAGCATATATGACATGGTGATCCGTTTGTGTCAGTAATGCATTAGCATAGATGACATGGTGATCCGTTTGTGCTAGTAATGCTACAGAATAGATGACATGGTGATCCTTTTGTGTCAGTAATGCTATAGAATAGATGACATGGTGATCCTTTTGTCAGTAATGCTATAGAATAGATGACACAGTGAACATGTGTCAGGGGATGGGGGTGGGGGTGGGGGCAGGGATTTTACCCCTCTGCTTGGATAGTGGCCCTATTCTTGCCTGGTAAGCAGCCAGGGTTTCATATGTTTGTAATGATCAGGAAAATGCGTAAACACTTTTTGGCAAAAACAGAGAAAATATACACATGTTTTGTTCAAAAATAGTCTTTATTATAAACTTCAAATCTTGCCATTAAAAAACAGAAAGAGAACTTAAAAGGTTTCTACTACACATATGATAATCTGGATTTTGTAAATAAAGGGGTGACATTAACCATTAACAAGCTAAGAACGACTATAATAACCTTTGCGTCCAGCGAGTAGGTTGATCAGGGTGTACAATGTCCAGCTGATGATCTGTCATTTTCCCCAAAACACCCCTTTGTCACATAAATGGAATGGTCTTAACCCAAAGAAAAAACAGTCCATTATGTATATGTAGGGGTTAAGGGTTAATGTATAAATACAACTTGTTTATACTAACTTAAACAGTATTGCAATGTTGGTGTTATGTACATCCCTAGAGTTTTAACAGCAGACAATTTATTGAATATTGAACTTATTCTAAGTATTTTAGGGACATGGACTTTTTCTAACTGATAAAGAATACTATAGTTGCTTAAAGAACAACACTGCGTGCAATTGTACATGTTTGTTAAATGTCATATGCTACTAAAAGAAGTCATTAATGGTGCTGTTTGTTTAGTATAACAGTTATTAAATGTATCCTTGTATAATTGTTGAAGATTTTGCATGGTATAATCAGGAACTTGAGCAGCATCATCTCAGTGTGTCAAGTTTTGTAAGACAACCGGCATTAAATGTGCAGAACATCAATATAGTTTGTTTACATATAGCCTGACTGCTTTGAAGTGGAGTCCTATTGTACATGTCACAGCAGAAATAGGTGACATTATAAATTCATAAATTTTGATGAAGTATGTTTAATTGTCTTCAAGTCTTAAACTGAGTTTAATGTAGTGTAGATTTCTGTAACTCGCACCATTTTAATAGCATAATTGTGATTTGAATTAGACTACTTCAAGATTTTTTGAAAACAAAATACTACGCAAAAATTACCATAGCTAAAAATTGACATGAATGTCAGCATAACGGATTGTGCTCCAGTCTACCGGTTCTGGGCCTGTCTCACACCCTACCTAATTGATATTTTGTAATTAATCATCCCCTTGTTTATATCAGTGCATTCGGTGTCAATGAAATTTGAATGTTGTTTAACGGCTCATCAACACAGTACAGGTTATTTAGAGCCGCCCCAGAGAGAGGGGAAGGATACATAGGAATCCGGGAACCTGCCCTACTCTTATTATCGTCAATGAGGTGATTTACTAAAATAGAATACTGAATAAATGCAAGCATTTGTGTTAGCGATAAAGACATTAAATAAAACATTCAAATGCAACTGTTATGTTTTTGTTTTCAAATGATAAGACAAGTTGATAGATACAAAAAAATAGTTAAATAATTGTAAAGTTCCTATCAAAATGTTTTTAGAAAGAGTTTGAATTAATTGAATCAACGATCGGGATTTCGTTTTTCGCTTTTGGTTCACTGTTTTGGTACATTAGGTATGAATCGTGCTGTTAAAGATGATGTTTTGAGATAATTAAAGGAACATGCGGCAACCTTGAAGTAGGACGTAACATCAAAATATTACCTTGATTATATTAATTTGGTATCAATTTGTCTTTAAATAATATACTTGCAAATAACTACATACAATTTAGATTTTTAATTTTTCCTTCGTTTTTTTACTTGATCTTTACAATCTAATTATCAAATAGTAGTATGTTATCAAATAGTAGTATTTTATCAAATAGTAGTATGTAATATGTAATCAAATAGTAGTATTTAATCAATTGAATTGAATTGAATTGGGGTTTTAAGGCGCACCAACACATTACAGGTTATATGGCGCCTAACAGGCATGAACATGCCAGGCTCATCTTCCATGTACATCGAGATAAAATATGGAAAATGGGCCTAGAACCTTCTCACCCTGAACTGCAGAGTTGCTGCAAATTCTATCGTAAAAACTCCATTTAAGCTCAAATAGTAGTATGTAATTATCAAATAGTAGTATATAATTAAATAGTAGTATTTAATCAAATAGTAGTATGTAATTATCAAATAGTAGTATGTAATCAAATAGAAGTATGTAATCAAATAGTAGAATGTAGTTATCAAATAGTAGTATGTAATCAAATAGTAGTATGCAATTATCAAATAGTAGTATGCAAAATGAATTTGCTTTGAACTGTTCAAGTACTTATTATCAATGATTTGCAAATATGCAAATTATTTAGACAAGAAATCCGTGGATTCACGTCTCACCTAACGGGGGCTGGACTATAAAAAGGTCAATGATGCTTAAATAAAAGTTTGTAAACATTTTAGTAACTAAAAACAATGGAGTTTGCAGTTTGCTGAGATGACATTTAAGTGCATTTGTTTAAAAACAAAATGCCATTCTATTAAAAATAAGATGCCCTTCTACATGTATTAAAAATAAGAGGCCCAAGAGGGCCTGTGGACGGTCTATTGGCTAAAACAGCTCTTATATCAAGGGTTGTCAACATAAAATTCCCATCAGTACTTCTTTTAAAACATTGCAAAAACAACAGGGATAGGATGACCTTAGATCGCTCACCTGGTAATCATGGGCAATAAGTCTGCTGTGTCTAGTATGGCATGGGTATTTTTCATTTTGTCCCACTTTCTTCTATGAATTAAATTTCATAACAAGAGGCCCAAGAGGGCCTGTGGACGCTCTACTGGCTCTAGATAAAGTTTATGTATAAGGGGCCATAACTCTTTCAAATATCGTTCAACCAGAACATGGTGATGATATACGCAACTAGGCTTGGTACTGATTGTCCCTGACAAGTTTCGTTGAAATCCAGCCAGAGGTTCAGGAGAACTAGTCTGTACGAAGTTTGTGTATTAAAACCTTTAAGGGGTCATAACTCTGCCAAAATTCATTCAACCACAACACGGCAATGACAGGTACAACTAGGCTTGGTACTGATCATCCCCATCAAGATTCGTTGAAATCCAGCAAGGAATTCAGAAGAGACTAATCTGGACAACGTTTGGCTATTAAAACCTTTAAAGGGCCATTACTCTGCCAAAAATAATTCAACACAAATATGGCGACGATATGCACAACTAGGCTTGACACTGATCATTCTTGTCAAGTTTCGTTAAAATCCAGTCAGGGGTTCAGGAGAACTAGCCCGGAAAATGTTTGTGTATCAAAAAACTTTAAAGGGCCATAATTCCACCAGAAATCTGTTAACCAGAATGCCACGATGATATGCACAACTATGCTTGCTGCTGATCATCCCTGTAAAGTTTCGTTGAAATGTGGGGAGGCGTTCAGGAGAACTAGTCCAGACAAAGTTTGTGTATTAAAACCTTTAAAGGGCCATAACTCTGCCAAAAATCATTCAACCGAAACACGGCAATAATTTGCACAACTAGACCTGATACTGATCATCCTTATCAAGTTGCGTTCAAATCCAGCCAGGGGTTCAGGAGAACTAGTCCAGACAAAGTTTGTGTATTAAAACCTTTAAAGGGACTCCTCCAAAATCATTCAACTGGAACACAGTGACGATATGTACAACTAGGCTTGGTACTGATCATCCTTGAAAAGTTTCACTGAAATCTGGCCAAATGAAGGCCCTTTCTTCTTAATCAAGCCAAAATATAGCATATTTCAGAAAATCAAGGGCCATAACTCCGGTGTAAATGGTCCAATCTGGCTGTTTTGAAACTTGTTGGAGCTTTCATTGATAGTAACAATCTGGTAAAGTTCGGATGAAAAATGAAGGCCCTATCATAGTACTAACGAGGCAAAATATAGCATATTTAACTAAATCAAGGGCCATAACTCCGCTGTTTCTCGTCCGATCTGGTTGGTTTTCAAACTTGTCAGAGCTTTCATTTATAGTAAAAATCTGGTAAAGTTTGGTAAAGATCGGACGAAAAATCAAGTCCCTATCGTAATATACTTTTTTTTAACTAAATCAAGGGCCATAACTCCACTGTTGCGGGTCCGATCTGGCTGGTTTTCGAACTTGTCCAAGCTTTCATTAATATTAACAATCTGGTAATGTTTGGTAAAGATCGGATGAAAAATGAAGGCCCTATCGTCTTAACGAGGCAAAATATACAATTATTAACTAAATCAAGGGCTATAACTCTGCTGTTGCTGGTCTGAACTGGCTGGTTTTCGAACTTGTCCAAGCTTTCATTAATAGTAACAATCTGGTACGGTTTGGTAAAGATCGGATGAAAAATGGAGGCCCTATCGTCTTAACGAGGCAAAATATAGCATTTTTAACTAAACCAAGGGCCATAACTCCGCTGGTATTGGTCCGATCTGGCTGGTTTTTAAACTTGTCCAAGCTTTCATTGATATTAACAATCTGGTAAAGTTTGATAACGATCGGATGAAAAATGAGGGCCCTATCGCCTTAACGAGGCAACATATAGCATTTTTAACTAAGTCAAGGGCCATAACTCCGCTGTTACTGGTTCGATCTGGCTGGTTTTCGAACTTGTCCGAGCTATCATTGATATTAACAATCTGATGAAGTTTGGTAAAGATCGGATGAGAAATGAAGACCCTATCGTCTTAACGAGGCAACATATAGCATTTTCAACTAAGTCAAGGGCCATAACTCCGCTGTTACTGGTTCGATCTGGCTGGTTTTCGAACTTGTCCGAGCTTTTATTGATATTAACAACCTGTTAAAGTTTGTTAAAGATCGGATGAAAAATGAAGGCCCTATCGTCTTAACGAGCTAAAAGTTAACGACGGACGACGGACGGACGGACGGAAGACGGACAACTCGCCATCCCATAAGCTCTGCTGGCCGTTGGCCAGTAGAGCTAAAAATGGGTGGGGGCGTTTATATTAACATTCTAAAGAAATATGGTAAAGATCAGATAAAAAATGAAGTAACTACAGATTTAACAAAGGAAAATACAATATAGCATTTTTCAACAAATCAAGGGTCATAACTCTGTCGTTACTAAAAGATCTAGCTGGTTTTCGAACTTGTACATGAGTTCATTGATACACCGCGCTTTGCACAACTAGACATCATACTGAGGCTAAATTCCTGCCAAATTTTGCAGAAATCCAACAAGCCGTTTAGGAGGAGTAGCGCCGACAAGAAATTTAAAGCAAAAATGCCAAAGGTCCATAACTCCGTCACAAATCAGCGAACTGGAACAAAAGCGCGATATGCACAACTAGACATCATACCGATGCTTCCTGCCCAGTTTCGTCAAAATCCAACAAGGCGTTTAGGAGGAGTATCACCGACAAGAAATTTAAAAGTCAAAATGTCAAGGGGCCGTAACTCCATTAAAATCAACGAACCGGAAAAAAACGCAAACGGCACAACTAGAAATCATAGCAATGCTTCCTGCTAACATGGAGTTAACACACACAAAAAAATAAATTAAAAAAGTAATTAAAAAAATGTATTAAATAAAATAAAAGTAAAAAGTAAAAAAAAAAAAAATGATATATTAAAAAAAATAAACAAATATTAATCAATAAATGAAATAAAATAAAATAAAAAATAAATAATAATAAAAAAAAATAATATATATTATATTTTAAAAAAATATAAAACAAATAAATAACAAAATAATCAACAAAAATAATTAAACCAAAAAAAAAAGAAATCTAAATAAAATATATACATTATATTTTAAAAAAAATGTAATAATTCTTTTTTACTAATAATAAAAAAAAAAGCAAAACATCTGGTAAAGTTTCGTAAAGATCAGATGAAGATGAAAGCCCTATCGTATTAACGAGGCAAAATATAGTATTTTTGACTAAATCAAGGGCCATAACTCCACTGTTACCGGTCCGATGTGGCTGGTTTTTGAACTTGTCCGAGCTTCCATTGATATTAACAATCTGTTAAAGTTTGGTAAAGATCGGATGAAAAATGAAGGCCTTTGGCCAGTAGAGCTAAAAATCATCAGCTCCAAAAAGTAGGTCAAGGTCATAGATGAAATCCAATGTCCAAAAAGAAGCACTTACCCAAGACAGAACTATTGTCAAAATAGAATATTTTTTCTTCCAAAGATTAAACTATAAATTAGGTTTAAAACTTCTAGTGCATAATTATAGTTCATGAGAAAGTGATGTTAATGTAACAATTAAAGTTATCAGCCCTTTGCTTGGATGGTGAAGGTCACATCCACATTTGCTTTGTTACGTTGCAATGTACCACTCAAGCTACAACTATAAGCAAAGTTTGAAAGGTCTTAGTGCATACAGTTTGTTAAAAAGTGACCTAAATGCCAAAGTTTAAGGTAAAAATTATAAGGTTATCTGCCCTTTGCTTGGAGGGTCAAGGTCACTTCCACATTTGCTTTGTCACGTTGCAATGTACCACTCAAGATACAACTATAAGCAAAGTTTGAAAGGTCTTAGTGCATACAGTTTGTGAAAAAGTGACCTAAATGCAAAAGTTTAAGGTAAAAATTATAAGGTTATCTGCCCTTTGCTTGGAGGGTCAAGGTCACTTCCACATTTGCTTTATCACGTTGCAATGTACCACTCAAGATACAACTATAAGCAAAGTTTGAAAGGTCTTAGTGCATACAGTTTGTGAAAAAGTGACCTAAATGCAAAAGTTTAAGGTAAAAATTATAAGGTTATCTGCCCTTTGCTTGGAGGGTCAAGGTCACTTCCACATTTGCTTTATCACGTTGCAATGTACCACTCAAGATACAACTATAAGCAAAGTTTGAAAGGTCTTAGCGCATACAGTTTGTGAAAAAGTGACCTAAATGCCAAAGTTTAAGGTAAAAATTATAAGGTTATATGCCCTTTGCTTGGAGGGTCAAGGTCACTTCCACATTTGCTTTGTCACGTTGCGATGTATCACTCAAGATACAAATATAAGCAAAGTTTTAAAGGTCTAGTGCATACAGTTTGTGAAAAAGGGACCTGAACGCAAAAGTTGAACCTAAAAATTATTAAGTTATCTGCTCTTTGATCAGAGGGTCAAGGTCATTTCTACATTTTGCTTTGTCACATTGCGATGTACCACCCAAGATACAACTATAAGCAAAGTTTGAAAGGTCTAGTGTATACAGATTGCGAGAAAATGACCTAAACGCAAAACTTGAATGTTGACGCTGCCGCCACCGGAAAAGCAACACCTATGTTTCTTTTTTTCTTCGAAAAGGCGAGACAAAACACTTGCAGGATGCCATGAGTTTTATAAAGACAAAAGACTGTCGTGTGTCTCTTTAAAGACAGATTTACATAATAAATAAGTGAAACATTCAAATACCTACCGGTTTTCATTATTAATAGTGAAGATACTGTTAATTACTTTGTTTAAACAATATCTGGATCAGTTAATATACTATAAAGATACAGAAGTTACATCAAAATAACTCAACACTAACTTATTAAAGAAAACCAAAACAAATTACTATACTGAGCAAAATAAAATGCATGTCAGTTCCGTAGACGAGATACAGAGCCGTGTATGTTCGGGGTCAATGATAACATGACATAGATATGTCCAATACTAATGCTACAAAGTCATTTGTAAACACAATCTATGATAAAAAGAAAATGGATAGGATGGAAACATACTGTTTTAAGCTATCGAAAATCATTCTCACTTCAAAGAAAAGGGAGTTTTTTTTAAAATTACGAAATTTGAAATGTTTTTGTTTGTGAACATATTTCTGAATCAGCGTTTTTTAAACAATGACTGAATAAGCAATTCTTGTCAATGCTAAACAGTAAATTTCTTCAAGCCAATACGTTTGAAATAAGTTGTTTTGAATATATGCTAGATAACTCTGATACTTCGCTTAGAAAACAATAAAATAACATGATTTTTTGAAAATTCTATCCTTGCCCAGCATTTGTAATATCTTCAAACAATTATATCCATGTTCATATGTTTAATATATGTCCCTAAAATGTTGAGCTAAACTTTTTTGGTTCAGTATATATAACATTACATAATGTTCAACCCAAATATTATGAAACACTGAAATAAACATTGCAGCTTTAATGACAGCTTATTGTTTTGTAAGTAATTAAGTTCATGGTTCTAAACCATGATAAACAGTAATTAAGTTCATGGTAATCATACATGATTCTAAACCATGATAAACATTAACATAATATCTGCCCATAGGAAATTAGAAATAAATAATTTCAAAACAACTTACTCCTTTTCAAACAACAAAAATTCCTACTATGTCAATTACTTTGGACCAAGCAATTCCGGAATTGTCAATATGCTCCCATTGCATAGAACAGAACAACTTACTACAAGTACCAGTCTAAATGTAAACACAAAAAAAGAGGCACAAAAAATCAGTATTTACAACAAAATTTGCTATAGCTAGCAAATGGTACTGCCAGTCTACATGTAAACACAGAGACTTGAGAAACCATGGTAAAATCACAATTTTACATTGTGATTTGTACAGACTTTACTAGGCACAAAAATTCAATATTTACAACAATATTTGCTATAGCTAACAACACAATCTATACAACACAATTTGCTATAGCTAACAATAGATCTCGCACCGTGGTAATATCACAATTTTACATTGTGATTTGTACAGACTTTACTAGGCACAAAAATTCAATATTTACAACAATATTTGCTATAGCTAACAACACAATATATACAACACAATTTGCTATAGCTAACAATAGATCTCGCACCGTGGTAATATCACAATTTTACATTGTGATTTGTGCAGACTTTACTAGGCACAAAAATTCAATATTTACAACAATATTTGCTATAGCTAACAACACAATATATACAACACAATTTGATCTCGCACCGTGGTAATATCCCAATTTTACATTGTGATTTGGATATACTTACTAGAGGCACAAAAATTCAGTATTTACAACAAAATTTGCTATAGCTAACAATGGAACTGCCAGTCTACACGTAAACACAAAGAGAGACTTGAGTCTCACACGGTGGTAATACATGTATCACAATTTTACATTGTGATTTTTATAGACTTACTAGAGGCACAAAAATTCAACATTTACAACAAAATTTGCCTATAGTTAGCAATGGTACTCTGCCAGTCTACATGTAAACACAAAGAAGAGACTTGTGTCTCGCACCGTGATAATATCGCAGGTTTTAAATTGTGATTTGTATAGACTTTACTAGGCACAAAAATTCAATATTTACAACAATATTTGCTATAGCTAACAGCACAATATATACAACACAATTTGCTATAGCTAACAATAGATCTACCAGTTTACATGTAAACACAAAGAGAGACTTGTTTCTTGCACCGTGGTAATATCATAATGTTACATTGCGATTTGTATACTAGAGGCACAACAATTATTTTTTTTTACAATAAAATTTGGACTACCGGTAGATATGATAAGGGACAAAATTGGCCCCCAATATTGAAAGTTTTAATGCACAAGTTTTGAATATCTAATTTAGCTACAAATGAACTGAATCAATATTAAAACTCATTACAAGTATGTTTGAAGGCTCTAAATGAGTTTAAGAGCCCCACAAACAAAGCCTTTTCTTTCAAAAAATGACATTTTTGTTCATTTTCAGTAGTTTTCGATCAGTTTTTGGTCTTGGAAATAAAGAGCGCACCCTCGAGCACAGCTGATTTTTTGTTGAAACAGGAACTTGATAGGGATGCATCATCAGCCAAAAAACTGTGTGTGCTCGGAGGTGCGCCTCTATAGTTTTAGGATCAAAATCTTGCCCAGAAAGGTCCAAAATCTACAAAATATAACAAAATTACCAAAATTACCGTTATTTGAGACCCTATTAAATCTTCTAGATAAATCAAATAAATAAAAATATATCTTGATGATAGAAGATGATCAATTTACTTCAATATGCATGACAGATTATATGTAAATATTATATTTTTGCATTTTGAATATATTGGGAGCCAAAATACCCCTTTATCATACCTTGTCCTTTGCTATATTTAACAATAGAACTGCCAGTCTACTTGTAAACACAAAAGAGAGACTTGAGTCTCGCACTGTCGTAATATCACAATTTTATGTTGTGTTTTTGTAGATTTACTAGAGGTACACAAATTCAATATTTACAGCAAAATTTGCTATAGATAACAATGGA
>JAWPHD010026430.1:0-13091 GCA_037043455.1 Cyrtodaria siliqua | reverse complement strand
TCCTTAGAGAAAATGACAATTCCACAGATCCCGCCCTTATAGGTGTAACACACCCATTGATTGTTTGCATTGAGTTGTGTGTGAATTAAAATTTAAATGCCATGTTGTCATTCATATCTGGGCCCGAATTAAAAATGAATAACTTATCATTCTCATCACAAATGACACATATGCTGCCAAAAAATCCACAGAAAATTGGGGGTCATGTATCTTCTAAGAAAGAACTTGTCTCATGAAATGAAATGGTCCCTGTAAAAACATAAACACTGAGATGCCATAATATTGTATTCATACACTCATTTCATATAAGCAAAAATAAATTAAAAACTCACAATTTTACACATAGGCAATGCTTGAAAAATGTAACAAATAGGAATCAACAATGTGATATAAACCAAAAACAGAACTTTAAATATAGTGAAAATGCCTTTTTTTACAAAAAGAAATCAGAAATTATTTTATTGACGCCATTATGCGACTTACCCCAGGCGCACGACACTTGTCGGTGTTGCAATGGGTGTGCTTTACAACCTATAAGAATACTTAACTATGAGTGAATTTTCAAGGCAGCCTATTCTGACAAAGCCTAGACTATATACGCATTAAAGAAAAGAAATGTTGTCGCGAATCGACTAAGAATCAGATCAAGATATACGCCGTTTCAAAAGAGAACAGAGCGGTTTCGACCAGCGACAAAAATCAGCGAGTACTTTTTTTCAGTTTTAACCTGCCTTAACTGTTTTATAAAATGACATTGGGCATACCTATACTTGATATAATGGATTTAATGCTGTCATATAGTCAATACACATGAAGAAATCAAGAGGTTTAGCTACCAAAACTGCTCTTTGAATGCAAAATGCTGCTGCTGATTTCTTCATGCCAGCATCCAATTTTCTTCAAGGCATTTCTTTTTCACTTTGTGGTGGCATCATACCTTAATTGGTAACACTATATGGAATAGACAGAGCATCACAAATACTCCTAAATGCAAGCTCTGGTACTAGCTATGTGATTAAAAGACAAGTTTTTATGACTGGGTAGCATACTCTGCTCTCAGTTCTCTCTGACATTTATCTCAGTAAACCTAATTTTAGGGTGGTAAGGGGAAGGATTTTGTGGTGTCTATACCTAAAAAAGCAGGATCTTTAAAAATAGTAGTGGCTAAATTATGATGACAAATACACATATCTACATGTTGATACCAAACAAGCCAAGTTTTTAAGTGGAAAATGTTTCCTCCAGGCCATCAATTTACAGACACTTAAAAATCTGAAACTCCAAATTCACGGCTTTCCGCAGCGAAAAATAGCACAAAAAAAAGTCAAAAACCAGTTTTAAAAGAGTGTAAAGTGTTTTTTTTGAAGATAAATAATCTTCCAAAAAGGAAAAATGCCAGTTAAGTAAGAATCTTAGAGAAAATGACAATTCACAGATCCCGCCTTATAGGTGTAACACACCCCATTGATTGTTAGCATTGAGTTGTGTGTGAATTAAACATTAAATGCCATGTGTCATTCATATCAGGGCCCAAATTTAAAAATGAATAACTTACATTTCTCATCACAGAATGACACATATGCTGCCTAAGAAAATCCACAGAAAAAATGGGGCGTCATGTATCTTCTAAGAAAGAACTTGTCTCATGAATGAATGGTCCCTTTAAAAACATAAACACTGAGACGCCATATACTTTTGTATTCATACACTCATTTCCATATAAGCAAAAATAAATTAAAAAACTCACAATTTTAACATGGCAATGCTTGAAAAATGTAACAAATAGATCAACAATGTGATATAAACCAAAAATAGACTTCTAAATTAGTGAAAATGCCTTTTTTTACAAAAGAGAATCAGAATTATTTATTGACGCCATTATGCGACTACCCAGAGGCCGACACTTCCTGTGTTGCAATGGGAGTGCCTACACCTATAGCAAGACAAGCGAACTGTTAAACAACACTCTAAGAAGAGTTAGTGTGTTCGCCTTTTCCTCCTGTTTTGGTCGAGTAAACTTGAGGAGAGCTCGACTTAGTGATCGCGGTGCAAGTGGAACCGTCCATGCTTGCGTTCGTCCCTCCTTGCGTGCGTACGTCACGCATATCGTACACGTGTTGTTTGTCTTGACGCGTTAAGTGTGTGATATTAACCAAACTGCATCACTATGCCCGTCTTATCGACCTGACATGGTGAACAAATATGTCTCGTCTTCTTTGATCTAGTTTCTCTGAAATAAAGTTTTAGGTTTCAGTGCAGGGTAGACCGTTTTGCGAATCACAGCTTCTAATTGGTAGGACACTGACCAATCCATCTCTACGTTTGCTTTTCTTTTATCGACCCCTAATGTATACCATACACTGAATTCGTCATTTGTGATTTTCTTTTCTTCAAACAAATATACATTACGTAGGCCCTATCCTTAATTCTATTAAGCGAGTGGAAGACTTACATTAGCAGATTTATATGACGGATATTTCGACAATAAAACACGTTTACAATAACTGTTATAAACTAATTACGCCTATAACATGTTTTAATTATTACACAATATGCAAAACTTTATAAGCGCCGAAAATTAAGGTTTTATTTCATGACCCTGCCCAACCCCGTTTCTCGCTTCTTGGAGAAGGGGGTCTGGATGGGGTATGTAACTTAATACTCGGACCACGTAATGGCTCAAGTCCAGTTTTAGATACAACGTCTGAATCCCCGCTTCTAATAATGGGATATGTATTAAACTCTTGTCCCTGTTTAGGTCCTATTAACTAAGACATGGCTTGAAAACAAATTTAGTTCAATTACACCTCGCTTCTAATTGTAAGATATGTTGTGGTGCATTCCCTAACACACCAACCAGACAACATTTCTTCTTTTATCAGACCCTACTTTCTCCTTAATACTACGTTCACGTTTTGTTATGAACACCACGTACAAACTGCTGTACCCTCACCTTCTTTTCGCATTGGGGGCGTCCGTGGCCGAGCTTGGTTAACGTCTCTGACTTGAAATCACTTGCCCCTCACCGCTGTAGGTATCGATCCCTCAGGGGCATAGGAATCTTTATGTGAAGAAGCTATCCAGCTGGCTTGCGAAACGTCGGTGGTTCTACCCAGGGTGCCCGCCCGTGCAACGAAAATTGCCCGGAGGGGCACCTGCGGGTCTTCCTCCACCAAGACTGGAAGCTGGAAAGTCGCCATATGACCTTAGCTGTTGGTGCGACTATAAAATCCAATTCAATCAATCAATCTTTTCGCATTGTGTTTATTGTATTTACCCGCTGTAAGTTTACGGGTTCGAAATATTGGCCATGGTCATCTTGACAACGTTTAATTGCGTGTAGATTGCAGATGACATGAAGACATACATAGTTTACCACAAATATTTCTACTTAGACATACACATGTAAATATGTGTGTAATCGTCCTAGCCGTTATTATCCTCATGCGTTCTTGCCACAATCAACTTCGTTTACGTCTACAAAGCAAACTCACGTTGCGCTGCTTCTTTATACTTTATAATGCCATATGTCGCCATATGTCGCCATGCCATTATATTTACTTTGCACTTAAACGACTAAGGTAAGTGTTTACCGATCAGCCTGAATGGTTTAACCCTGTATAGTTTAATGTTTTAGGATTGTAAACCTGTAATAATAATACTAATACATTCTTTATTTCATGAAGGTAAAACTCATTAAAATTATACAAACAATTGCACAACACTTATCTTCCACGAGGCCTTCAAATAACAACAGCAACTTATAAACAATAGCAAGTGAATACATGCACGTAACATTAATACTATGTTTCAAGCTGGCATTCGAAACAAGTATTCACTATTAACACAACTTAATTTGAGAAGAACACCTGTTATCTTGAAATAGAAATAGTTTATAATTGTATTTGAAAGCATCAACAGAAACAGAAGTCCGAATATTTTCTGGGATTGAATTCCAAGTCCGCATGGCAACATAGGTAAAATACTGTTTTAAATATTCGGATTTAGGTATAGGATGCTTAATGTCATGTTTAATGCATGATCCTAAATTATTTCTGTTATTTTCAGAAAATTTTATTAATTTACTTATGTATATTGGTGTAAGATTATGAATTGCTTTATAAAATAAAACACCTACTTGAAATTTACATCTTGTTTCAAATGACATCCAATTTAACGCATTGAAAAGATTTGCAGAAGGTGTATGTAAAGGTTTTATCACAATCCAGCGTGCAATGCTTTTTTGTAAAGTAACAACCTTTGTAAAATTTAATTTAGTACAATTACTCCAGAGGATAGATCCATAATCAAATATTGGAACTAAATATGCATTATAGAATAGCTTTTTCATATCAAGTGTCAAATATTTAGATATTCGTCTTAAAAGAATGAATTTACTCGATATATGAGTACAGACTTTGCTTATCTGAACATCCCACTTAAGATCTTGATCTATTGTAATTCCGAGAAGTTTTTGAGAAGACACTGATTGTATCAGGCAATTATTTATCGAAAGCGTGAGTTTTCGAGAATGGTTTATTTTATATTTTGAACCTAAAAAAAGCATACATGTTGCTTTTGTAGGATTTATAACCATGTTATTTATAGTGCACCATTTATTTATGTTATTTAAGTCTGTGTGTAATTTATTCTCAATGGATGACACATCCAGTCCTGTTGTATGTAGCGTGGAGTCATCAGCATACATGTCAACTGAAGCTTCTTTGGGAGTTAAAGGTAATCATTTACATAAATCCAGAACAAACGTGGTCCTAGTATGGATCCCTGAGGGACACCTGATTTAATGATTCTCTCCTCAGATTGATACTGTCCAACTCTGACTACTTGTGTCCTGTTAGACAGATATGACTGAAACCAACGTATTGTTAAAGTCGAAAAATGATACAAATGCAGTTTGTATAATAGTATCTCATGATCAACCATATCAAAAGCCTTTTTCATGTCAAGGAAAACACAAGAATGATTTTTACGAAATCCAGATTGAGCCGAGTACAAAATAATAAATTGTTGAAAGAAAGAGTGTATTTGCGCAGCAACATGCTTCTCAAAATGTTTGGAAATTGTTGGTAATAATGAGATAGGTCTATAATTGTTCGGGTCATCTTTTGGTCCATTTTTGTGTATTGGTAAAACGCATGCCTTTTTTAGCTGATCAGGACATATGCCTTGATCTATGCATTTATTAATGATTGAAGTGATATAGCATTAATGATACAACCCGATGCTGCTTTTATAATACGAGGTCCAATACCATCTATACCTTTTGCTTTATTTATATCTAATTTATCAATTATTAGCCTTACTTCGAAAATCGAGTTGTAATCAATTTTAAATATTGCCTGTTTTGATTTATTATCAATACGTTTTTTTAATTCAGCGTACTTATTTGCATAAAGTGGAGTTTTGTTTATTGTATTAGCAATATTAACAAAGTCATTTAGAGCATCAGCTATATTGTTCTCCCCCTCAATTGTAACATTTTTAATATTTAAATTTGGTGGTAATTTAATAACAGTTTGATTGGTCTGTGCAGATATTGATTGATGATGCGACCATACAAAATTTAGAGTCTTTTTTATCTTTAATTGCATTTGCAAAACACTTTTTCTTACTTATAGAAATCAATGGTTAGTTTTATTCCTCCAATTTTTATATGCTGGCCATTTTTCTAGCTTTATTGAACTTATCAAGTAATTTTCTTGCCTCTTCAATTTTATCAGAGTACCATTCAGGCTGTTTTGGGCGTTTAATTTTTCTCTGTTTTAAAGGACTTGTTTAGAAAGAGCATAGTTTAACACTGAGTATAAATATTCAAGTGAAGTGTTTGGATCAGTGAGTGTTTCAGCAGTATTTATTCCTGTATTACATAACTCATTTTTAAATTCTTGTTCATCAAATTTGCCAAATGATCTGTAATTAATAGTTGTATGACCGTTTAGCGAATCTTGATGAATATATTACAATTCTTCACTTTCCTTACTGACAGAACTATACATATTTCAAAATATTTTGTTTGTGTGTTTGTAGTTTAATGATAAATAAATTACAACTCTCCTTGATCCAAATCACACCTGATAGATCGAACAATATCAATACCTCGATCGTTACGTGGTCCCGCCTTAATTCCATTCAACTATATACATTAATATCATATGGAAGAATCTTCCTCAAACGGGTTATCGATGAGTCGCCAGATTTTTACATGGAGTGTATAGGGGGAAATTTTATTATTATTTAATATTAGAAATTCTATAAATATGATCGCTTAGATGCAAACGGTTTCTTAAAATGCAATTTATTATCTTTATTTTGATATAAGTTTCATATTTTTATGTTAAAAGGATCTTGATCTGTTTTCGAGTTTAAATACACCATCTAGTGTCCTTATATGTTCTATATAAAATTCTTAAAATATGTCGAACATGTGTGTTTAATTGTAAATATATCGCATAATGACGAAACTGAAGCCTTAGGTGCAAACGGTTCTAAATAGGTGAAACACTAATCTTTATTTTGATATAGATTTTTTGTTAATGACACTTGATATAGATGGTCTGTTTTACAAGCAAAGATAGCAATGTTTTTTAAATTATTAATTGTTGTTGTTGTTGTTGTTGTTGTTTGCGATAATCACATTACGCAGACGACGCGGAGAAATATATGTCATGAAGAGTTGTATGCATAAATGTTTAATTCATGCAAAAACCCATTACACATGTATTTCTCTGTCCAATGATGGTATTTCCAATTTCGGCAAAACAGGAGTTAGAACGAAACTTTTGCTATATCAAAAATGATGGTATTTTTAACTTTTAAACAGCTTTTTATAGAATTTCTCACTATTATAATGCCATTTCCATAAAAATACACTTAAAAAAAACTATCCTCAGTTATAGCTTATGCTTGTTTATAATAACGTATTCAATGTAAATATTAAACTGACTTTTTAAAAATGTGTTTTGCTTAAATTTACTAAAGTGCATTTATAGTTTGACTCCATATGGTCACTATAGATATATAATGATTCCCAATGTTTTATGGCCACCATAAAGTGTGCAAGTGTGACTGCCGACACGCTAAATTACATAACGCCCGAGGCGGCTTTATCGATATCTGCGGGAGATAACTCAGTACTAAACTATCACCAAGAGTTACATTTCGTGAAATTATTGTTTTTTCTGTCGTTTCGATTTGAGGAAGATTCTTCCATATGTTTGACATTTCGACAATGGCAACCACCATCAAATGTAAAGATAAATATAATTGTTAGGTACGAGTATGCGAAACGTGCAACAGAACTTGTAGCCCATCTCAATGTTTAAATCAACCAACTACATGAGACCATACTCTATATATTACTCATTTGATACTGTTAATACAATTAAGGGCATTACAGTTATTTATCTTTAGTATCCCTGATACGTTTTTATACCACCTGATATGACACGTGATGTGCAATCCCTATCATCCCGCACAGGTCATCAACCGCGATTTGCTGGTGATAACCTGTGCGGGATGATAGCCCGGACGTAAGTGACGTAAATAACCGTTACTTAACTGACATCATGAACGAACAGGCCGCTTTTAACGCCCGTTTAAATTTCATTTCCTTTAAAACGGATGCTGTGGAAAAGACGTATGAATCTCTGGCCACTTTTATCCAGTTCAAGGCAAAATATGTGTCTACATAACGCTCGATTCAGGTATGTTTTTGCTTAATTTTTTTTTTTAATATTTAACAATTTGTGTTCAACTGGTTCAATCCTCCGTGGTGCCACTGAGTTCCGTCGGTGTGTTCTTGGGCAAGACACTTTTCCTTAGCCTCGTCCGTCGGATGGGGACGTAAACCGGGCGGTCCCGTGTATCGGTCTATCAACCGAGCACGTTAAAGAACCATAGGAATCTATTCGATAATAAGAGTAGGGCAGGTTCCCGGATTCCTATGTATCCTTCCCCTCTCTCTGAGGCGGCTCTAAATAACCTGTACTGTGTTGATGAGCCGTTAAACAACATTCAATTCAATTCAACTAAGTGCACATCCTGCTACAGAATGAGCTCTTTCTTCTGACGCAAACGGTATATATTGATTTATCCAGTTCTTTTTGAGATTAGCCCTTCCAATTGTTCACGTTCATGTACGCTTTCATCATTTCAAATTCTTTGGGATAGGAGGGCCAATCTAAAAAGGTCTATATGAATCGGAATGCCTGTTTGCGGTGAACGAAAATGCTCACTTTGTAGGAGTATGCGCACTTTACTAAAACAAAATGTTCAATATAAAGAAAGTTATTGATCAAAAACATACCTGAATCGAGCGTTTGGCTAATAAATTAATTTTCAAAATCGATAAAGAAACTTATCAAATAGATTTTGTTCTTTTTTCAGTACTCAGTAATCAAAGATGAATATATTACAATTCTTCACTTTCCATATCACCCCTGATAGATTGATACATATTTATAAATATATAAATTACAACTCTCCTTTTACCATATCACACCTGATAGATCGAACACTATCAATACCTCGGTCCTACGGACCTCGATATTGATATTGAATTCTCGGGATGATATTAGGTGTGATATGGGAAAAGGTGAGTAATAATTTATATTTAGCTACTAATTTATCAAAAATGCAACAATGCAAAAATGCAATATTTGACAATTTAAAAAAGGCACAATGAATGAATTTAGCGTTTAAGAAATTAGAAAATTACAAATTTAGAATTTAGAAATTGAAAAATGCATATTGCAATTTGTCATAATGCAAGTTCAAAATGACAAAATACAAGAAATACTTATGGCGGATATCCCCCTTCATAATATTAAATCAGTAAACAGATTGAAGACGGTAACAGTCCTATCAGGATTTATTAAGACGTCTTCAGAGTGTCAAGCAATGACACATAAAGGACAATTCCAACAATAGTTACAATATAACATTTGAAACAAAAACATTACCCAGAATAAGAATAAATATACATTACAAGCTTATTAATTTTATAGGTTAAATCTAATATGAAACTATTTGTAATATATATTATATTTTAGATTGTTTATTTGTCTAAGTTGAAACACGAGATAGCATTAATTTTTGTGGCATGGATAGATATCCTTAATATAATATATAGTATCGATAAACGCTCGCTCCTATAGCGATAGTGACGTGCTGCAGGAAACAACATGATGCGCTTCCTATCTCATCTCTAGTCTCATCCTCACAACAGGACAGAAGTATGTTGTTCATTTACCGTGCATCACCGTTAAGTGCTTAGTGCGTCTGAACTGATTCTTCCCCTACAATCAGATAATATACAGAACAACAGTGTGAACTGCTGACGGTGTCGGACCAGTCAGGAAATACTTCCGGGTCGTAGGGTGCTGAAATAGTTCCTTGAAAGAATCCAAAGTTTCTAGTTTGCATGTGTTTTTCCCAAGATTAGTTTCTATTTCATTGTTTAATCTAACCTGAGGTTAAAGTAGTATGTCTGTTGTCATGAATAGTAAGTATTTTACTGTGTTTGTCAGGATTATTTCTTTGGAGAGTATGAGCACAGAGGTTAGGTAGAGATGTGGTTTTGACAGATGTTTATTTCAAAATACGCATAGCTCGAATGAATGACGCGAAATGTTGAAAAACTGAATCGGTGTTTTATTCCAGATATGGGACCGTTTGCTAGCCAAATGTGTTTAATACACAGAATAAAAGTGTATTTAAGCGAACGAATGTTGTGGAACTTGTGACTGATCTCCAAATATAGCCTATTTTGCATTGTGTTCAATGGGCTGATTTTCACCCGTCTGACACCTGACAACATGATAATTATAGGTTATTTAACATGGTTCTGTACAATACGGAGATATATTTGGACGAGTACACAGCTGGAAAAGTCATATTGGACGAGCCGTTAGGCGAGTCCAATATGATTTTTTCCAGCTGTGTACGAGTCCAAATATATCCCGTATTGTACAGAACCATGTTAAGTAACCTTTTTATTCTATACCTTTATTTTAACCAATCATTTATAATTCGGATATAACTTTCGTTTGTTTCATGCTTTCAAGCAAGTCGCTATGAACATCGAAAGCACAATTGCATGTAGGTCTATGTATTTTATATATTGTGTTCGACATGGCTTACTCTCAAGCTTTATTTGCTTGAAAGAATGCCCATTTCTCCGTTGTCAACAGTGATTAAATACTACCGAAGGTCAGTTTCAAACAATGATATATTATGCTAGTTTTTTGTGTTTTTTTTTTGTTATAAAGGAAAATTAAATAAAAATATGTGCAATAGATAGGTTTTCATTACTTGACAACAATTTATGGTTAGGTAATGACAGAAGCCTGTCGGTTCTGATTTTTATTCGGACCTTTTCACGCGTTTCGGTCTTTATCATAGGTTTAACATGGAACCTGTGAAGCGTACAATACGAACAAAATACGGGATATTTTGTACGCGCGTGCGTCCCGATACGGAAATATATTGTACGGTCACATGACTCGAAAGAGCGTCTACGATTGGATGTATAAATTAGGTATAGAATAACGCGATGTATGTGATTGGTACAAATGGTTCATCCACGAATCCAGTATCGGAAGAGTGCGGTGATGTGCGACTTAAATATTGAATATTTTTATATTTGTTTGAACTAATTGATCGAAGAACGTAGTAGTGTATAATTAGAATGTTAGCCTGTGTGTTAATAAATCAATGTTTCCATTTCTAGACAAACCTTTCCCAGATAATCCGTTGCTGTGGTTAAATTTGTGTAGTATATGTGATTAAAGTTAACTTCATTTGAAAGCAATCTCAATGACGTTCGTCGACTTTATGTTTAATAATCAGCAATCCGCTAGTGACGTTGTATACTGAAAGGAAAAAGAAACTCGTAATGGGTATTGTATGTTTAATATGCTACTGCTAATCCAATGGTACAGGGCGACATTAGGCCTGTCATTTCTGGAAGAAGGTTTAAACAACACCAAACACACCAATGGTTACCCCTTTAAAGTTTCATTCTCGACATAATGCGCATTTGGCTCAAGCAGGTGAGCAAGCTTAGGCTTTAAATGGTGCAGTCTCTTAACATTAAACACAATGGCTTGACCTTTTCAAACGAAACTTCAACATTTATGAATTTCGTGTAACAATGTATACTTTGGTTAAAAAGTCTACTACATGACAGAGTTGTCCTTTATGTCATTAGTTTTAGCCATTTTTTGTACAAATGTTGAGATATATCTAGAATATTACGCAGAATTAGGTGTATTTAATAGCATTTTCAACACAATACTGAAATGCCTCGACTTTTCAAGCGAAGCTTTAACATTTATGAATGTCGTGTAACGAAGTATACTTTGATTAAAATGTCTACTATACATAACAGAGTTGTCCTCTCTGTAATTAGTTGTAGCCCCTTTTTGTATAAAACACGTTCAGCTATATCTGGAATATTACGTGGAATTAGGTGTATATAATAGTGTAGTAAAGGCAATTTTTTGATTATGCGTTTCTTTTTCCTTTCAGTATATAATTAAGCTGTCACTTATGCTAATTACAATCGTTTGTTGGAAGTGCCAAATATTGGTTTCTGTCATCAATCTAATGAAATTGCAAAGTGGGTATTAATGTCGAACAGAAAATGAAACTTTCAAAGAACACCAAAAAACCATCGTCGGAACCCACGATTGATTGATTACGTTATCACTCCATTCATACATCTTCGGAACCCACGATTGATTGATTGCGTTATCACCCGTGGGTCAACTACTAGGAAAATCCTCGTTTCCGTTGAATATTCTTGAGTTGCAGTATCCAATCAAAAGGTCGGTAGCATAGCCCTAGCTCTTCATTTGAGGGGTTAGTTATACTCCGTTTTCATCAATGGCGGCCTCCATGAAAACTTGCTCATTGTATTGTAAACTTATAAAAAACAACAAACTTTACATGTCTTACCTCTGAAAGCAGTGAAGAAGTGCAAGGTGTCTTTCTTAGCGATCTGAACAAGGACACCAAAGGATATGCACGCAGTTTATGCGTAAATAAACTAAATCGTGTTTGTAAATAAGTGATCTGGAAACGAGTGGAGTTTAAAGTTTGACATATAAAAGCTCGTGGTTTTGAAGCTTGAAATAAAGAAGGTCACTATTATTGTCTAGGCGGTTACACCAACAACCCAACAGTGGAAGAGACCGTTGTTTACTATCTCAGTACAAAAGAGCAACCCTAAAGGCTAAAAAGTAAACGGACTGGTAGACGGATGGAAGAAAAGTCAACAAAATTTCAAGGTATGTTTTGAGTCCTAGATATGTGTTTGGTTGTCCTACACAATTAAAAACAAATATATTTAATTTTTCAAGACATTTTGATAAGTTTTGCGTTCTTCTCTTATCTGTTTGAGGTGGGGGTCTGTAAGTAACCTATTATTTGCTGATGATTCATTACATTAAACAATATTCACGTTGTCTTAAAAAGCTAGGTATGGTATTGAAACATTTAAAAACATGTTTTGTCTTTCTTGTACATTTATCCTACATGTGGCTATTAAAGAGACTCGTGGCAATCTTAAAGTTTTCATAGAACATTGTACTTAGCATCCTGATTGAAAAATTCAATATCAATTTGGTTTTTAACATGCTTACATATAATTAAACAAATAGTTAGTTTACATTTCTTCTTCGCTATTGAGGTGCCAATTCTTGCGCATTGCTGGAGATGTACATTACTGGTTCTACCCAGGAAAAGTGGGTGGTGTGCCTCCACCACAAAAGAAAATTGACCAATGGTCCATCATATATAACTTACATGTGTTGTAAAATCAGAATGATGTAAATACACCAAACAAATCTATCATTTAACCAAATGAAAATTATGTTTAATATATTACTGGTATTTCATATACCGTAATCAACTGTTAGTAGTAATATGCAAACATAATTTACTTTAAACTATTCTAATGAATTAAAAATGTATATTATTTATTGCAAAAAACAAGGTTGTGTACAAAACAAAGCATGTCTGCGTTTGAAAACATCGCGATTGCTGTATACCCTTTTTCTTAAATTGTG
>JAWPHD010026429.1:0-13100 GCA_037043455.1 Cyrtodaria siliqua | reverse complement strand
GAATATATATGTGTAAGAACTAAATATATATGCGTAAGAACAGAATATATATGTGTAAGAATTGAATATATAAGTGTAAGAACTGTATATATATGCGTAAGAACTGAATATATATGTGTAAGAACTGAATATATATGCGTAAGAACTGAATATATATGCGTAAGAACTGAATATATATGCGTAAGAACTGAATATATATGCTTAAGAACTGAATATATATGCATAAGAACTGAATATATATGTGTAAGAACTGAATATATATGCTTAAAAACTGAATATAAGAACTAAATATATATGCGTAAGAACAGAATATATATGTGTAAGAACTAAAAATATATGCGTAAGAACTGAATATATATTCGTTAGAACTGAATATATATGTGTAAGAACTGAATATATATGAATAAGAACTGAATATATATGTGTAAGAACTGAATATATATGTGTAAGAACTGAATATATATGCGTAAGAACTGAATATATACGTGTAAGAACTGAATATATATGCATAAGAACTGAACATATATGCGTAAGAACTGAATATATATGTGTAAGAACTGAATATATATGCGTAAGAAGTGGATATATATGTGTAAGAACTGAATAGATATGCCTAAGAACTGAATATATATGCGAAAGAAGTGAATATATATGTGTAAGAACTGAATATATATGCGTAAGAACTGAATATATATGCATAAGAACTGAATATATATGCGTAAGAACTGAATATAAATGCATAAAAACTGAATATATATGTGTAAGAACTGAATATATATGTGTAAGAACTGAATATATATGTGTAAGAACTGAATATATATGTGTAAGAACTGAATATATATGCATAAGAACTGAATATATATGCATAAGAGCTGAATATATATGCGTAAGAACTAAATATATATGTGTTAGAACTGAATATATATGCGTAAGAACTGAATATATATTCGTTAGAACTGAATATATATGCGTAAGAACTGAATATATATACATAAGAACTGAACATATATGCGTAAGAACTGAATATATATGCGTAAGTAGTGAATATATATGTGTAAGAACTGAATAGATATGCCTAAGAACTGAATATATATGCGTAAGAAGTGAATATATATGTGTAAGAACTGAATATATATGCGTAAGAACTGAATATATATGCATAAGAACTGAATATATATGCGTAAGAACTGAATATAAATGCATAAAAACTGAATATATATATGTGTAAGAACTGAATATATATGTGTAAGAAATGAATATATATGCATAAGAACTGAACATATATGCGTAAGAACTATATATATATATATATGCGTAAGAAGTGAATATATGTGTAAGAACTGAATATATATGTGTAACAACTGAATATATATGTGTAAGAACTGAATATATATGCGTAAGAACTGAATAAATATGCGTAAGAAGTGAATATATATGTGTAAGAACTGAATATATATGCGTAAGAACTGAATATATATGTGTAAGAACTGAATATATATGCATAAGAACTGAATATATATGCGTAAGAACTGAATATAAATGCATAAAAACTGAATATATATGTGTAAGAACTGAATATATGTGTAAGAACTGAATAGATATGCCTAAGAACTGAATATATATGCGTAAGAAGTGAATATATATGTGTAAGAACTGAATATATATGTGTAAGAACTGAATATATATGCATAAGAACTGAACATATATGCGTAAGAACTATATATATATATATATGCGTAAGAAGTGAATATATGTGTAAGAACTGAATATATATGTGTAACAACTGAATATATATGTGTAAAAACTGAATATATATGCGTAAGAACTGAATAAATATGTGTAAGAAGTGAATATATATGTGTAAGAACTGAATATATATGCGTAAGAACTGAATATATATGTGTAAGAACTGAATATATATGTGTAAGAACTGAATATATATGTGTAAGAAATGAATAAATATGCTTAAGAACTGAATATATATGCGTAAGAACTGAATATATATGTGTATGAACAGAATATATATGCGTAAGAACTGAATATATATGTGTAAGAATTAAATATATATGCGTAAGAACTGAATATATATGTGTAAGAACTGAATATATATGCGTAAGAAGTGAATATATATGCGTAAGAACTGAATATATAAGTGTGAGAACTGAATATATAAGTGTAAGAACTGAATATATATGTGTAAGAACTGAATATATATGCGTAAGAACTGAATATATATGCGTAAGAACTGAATATGTATGCGTAAGAACTAATTATATATGTGTAAGAACTGAATATATATGCGTAAGTACTGAATATATATGCCTAAGAACTGAATATATATTCGTTAGAACTGAATATATATGCGTAAGAACTGAATATATATACATAAGAACTGAACATATATGCGTAAGAACTGAATATATATGCGTAAGAAGTGAATATATATATTTCAGAAGTGAATATATATGTGTAAGAACTGAATATATATGTTTAAGAACTGAATATATATGCGTAAGAACTGAATATATATGCATAAGAGCTGAATATATATGCGTAAGAACTAAATATATATGTGTTAGAACTGAATATATATGCGTAAGAACTGAATATATATTCGTTAGAACTGAATATATATGCGTAAGAACTGAATATATATACATAAGAACTGAACATAAATGCGTAGGAACTGAATATATATGCGTAAGAAGTGAATATATAAGTGTAGGAACTGAATATATATGTGTAAGAACTGAAAATATATGCATAAGAATTGAACATAAATGCGTAAGAACTGAATATATAAGCGTAAGAACTGAATATATATGTGTTAATACTGAATATATATGTTTAAGAACTGAATATATATGAGTAAGAACTGAATATATAAATGTAAGAACTGAATATATATGTGTAAGAACTGAATATATATGCGTAAGAACTGAATATATATGCGTAAGAACTGAATATATATGCATAAGAACTGAATATATATGCGTAAGAACTGAATATATATGTGTAAGAATTGAATATATAAGCGTAAGAACTGATTATATATGTGTAAGAACTGAATATATGTGTGTAAGAACTGAAAATATATGCGTAAGAACTGAATATATATTCGTTAGAACTGAATATATATGCGTAAGAACTGAATATATATGCATAAGAACTGAATATATATGCATAAGAACTGAATATATATGTGTAAGAACTGAATATATATGCGTAAGAACTGAATATATATGCGTAAGAAGTGAATATATATTTGTAAGAACTGAATATATATGCGTAAGAACTGAATATATATGTGTAAGTACTGAATATATATGTGTAAGAACTGAATATATATGTGTAAGAACTGAATATATATGTGTAAGAACTGAATATATATGATTTAGAACTGAATATATATGCGTAAGAACTGAATATATATGTGTAAGAACTGAATATATATGTGTAAGAACTAAATATATATGCGTAAGAACAGAATATATATGTGTAAGAATTAAATATATAAGTGTAAGAACTGAATATATATGCGTAAGAACTGAATATATATGTGTAAGAACTGAATATATATGCGTAAGAACTGTATATATATGCGTAAGAACTGAATATATATGCGTAAGAACTGAATATATATGCTTAAGAACTGAATATATATGCATAAGAACTGAATATATATGTGTAAGAACTGAATATATATGCGTAAGAACTGAATATAAGAACTAAATATATATGCGTAAGAACAGAATATATATGTGTAAGAACTGAAAATATATGCGTAAGAACTGAATATATATTCGTTAGAACTGAATATATATGTGTAAGAACTGAATATATATGAATAAGAACTGAATATATATGTGTAAGAACTGAATATATATGTGTAAGAACTGAATATATATGCGTAAGAACTGAATATATACGTGTAAGAACTGAATATATATGCATAAGAACTGAACATATATGCGTAAGAACTGAATATATAAACGTAAGAACTGAATATATATTCGTTAGAACTGAATATATATGCGTAAGAACTGAATATATATACATAAGAACTGAACATATATGCCTGGGAACTAAATATATATGCGTAAGAAGTGAATATATATGTGTAAGAACTGAATATATATGTGTAAGAACTGAATATATATGTGTAAGAACTGAATATATATGCGTAAGAACTGAATATATATGTGTAAGAACTGAATATATATGCATAAGAACTGAACATATATGACTAGGAACTGAATATATATGCGTAAGAAGTGAATATATATGTGTAAGAACTGAATATATATGTGTAAGAACTGAATGTATATGTGTAAGAACTGAATATATATGCGTAAGAACTGAATATATACGTGTAAGAACTGAATATATATGCATAAGAACTGAACATATATGCGTAAGAACTGAATATATAAGCGTAAGAACTGAATATATATTCGTTAGAACTGAATATATATGCGTAAGAACTGAATATATATACATAAGAACTGAACATATATGCCTAGGAACTAAATATATATGCGTAAGAAGTGAATATATATGTGTAAGAACTGAATATATATGTGTAAGAACTGAATATATAAATGTAAGAACTAAATATATATGTGTTAGAACTGAATACATATGCGTAAGAACTGAATATATATTCGTTAGAACTGAATATATACGCGTAAGAACTGAATATATATACATAAGAACTGAACATATATGACTAGGAACTGAATATATATGCGTAAGAAGTGAATATATATGTGTAAGAACTGAATATATATGTGTAAGAACTGAATATATATGTGTAAGAACTGAATATATATGCGTAAGAACTGAATATATACTTGTAAGAACTGAATATATATGCATAAGAACTGAACATATATGCGTAAGAACTGAATATATAAGCGTAAGAACTGAATATATATTCGTTAGAACTGAATATATATGCGTAAGAACTCAATATATGTGTAAGAACTGAATATATATGCGTAAGAACTGAATATATATGTGTAAGAACTGAATATATATGCATAAGAACTGAACATATATGCGTAAGAACTGAATATATAAGCGTAAGAACTGAATATATATGTGTAAGAACTGAATATATATGTGTAAGAACTGAATATATATGAGTAAGAACTGAATATATAAATGTAAGAACTAAATATATATGTGTTAGAACTGAATATATATGCGTAAGAACTGAATATATATTCGTTAGAACTGAATATATACGCGTAAGAATTGAATATATATACATAAGAACTGAACATATATGACTAGGAACTGAATATATATGCGTAAGAAGTGAATATATATGTGTAAGAACTGAATATATATGTGTAAGAACTGAATATATATGCGTAAGAACTGAATATATACGTGTAAGAACTGAATATATATGCATAAGAACTGAACATATATGCGTAAGAACTGAATATATAAGCGTAAGAACTGAATATATATTCGTTAGAACTGAATATATATGCGTAAGAACTGAATATATATACATAAGAACTGAACATATATGCCTAGGAACTAAATATATATGCGTAAGAAGTGAATATATATGTGTAAGAACTGAATATATATGTGTAAGAACTGAATATATATGTGTAAGAACTGAATATATATGCGTAAGAACTGAATATATATGTGTAAGAACTGAATATATATGCATAAGAACTGAACATATATGCGTAAGAACTGAATATATAAGCGTAAGAACTGAATATATATGTGTAAGAACTGAATATATATGTGTAAGAACTGAATATATATGAGTATGAACTGAATATATAAATGTAAGAACTGAATATATATGCGTAAGAACTGAATATATATGCGTAAGAACTGAATATATATGCATAAGAACTGAATATATATGCGTAAGAACTGAATATATATGCGTAAGAACTGAATATATATGCGTAAGAACTGAATATATATGCATAAGAACTGAATATATATGCGTAAGAACTGAATATATATGTGTAAGAAGTTAATATATATGCCTAAGAAGTGAATATATATGTGTAAGAAGTGAATATATATGTGAAAGAACTGAATATATATGTGTAAGAACTGAATATATATGAGTAAGAACTGAATATGTATGCGTAAGAAGTGAATATATATATGTAAGAACTGAATATATATGCGTAAGAACTGAATATATAAGTGTAAGAACTGAATATATATGCGTAAGAACTGAATATATAAGTGTAAGAACTGAATATATATGTGTAAGAACTGAATATATGTGCGTAAGAACTGAATATATGTGCGTAAGAACTGAATATATATGCATAATAGCTGAATATACATGCATAAAAACAGAACATATATGCGTAAGAACTGAATATATATGCGTAAGAAGTGAATATATATGTAAGAACTGAATATATATGTGTAAGAAGTGAATATATATGTGTAAGAACTGAATATATATGCGTAAGAACTGAATATATAAGTGTAAGAACTGAATATATATGTGTAAGAACTGAATATATATGCGTAAGAACTGAATATATATGTGTAAGAACTGAATATATATGCATAAGAACAGAACATATATGCGTAAGAACTGAATATATATGCGTAAGAAGTGAATATATATGTAAGAACTGAATATATATGTGTAAGAAGTGAATATATATGTGTAAGAAATGAATATATATGCGTAAGAACTGAATATATAAGTGTAAGAAATGAATATATATGTGTAAGAACTGAATATATGTGAGTAAGAACTGAATATATAAGTGTAAGAACTGAATATATATGTGTAAGAACTGAATATATATGTGTAAGAACTGAATATATATGCGTAAGAACTGAATATATATGTGTAAGAACTGAATATATATGCGTAAGAACTGAATATATATGTGTAAGAACTGAATATATATGCGTAAGAAGTGGATATATATGTGTAAGAACTGAATAGATATGCCTAAGAACTGAATATATATGCGAAAGAAGTGAATATATATGTGTAAGAACTGAATATATATGCGTAAGAACTGAATATATATGCATAAGAACTGAATATATATGCGTAAGAACTGAATATAAATGCATAAAAACTGAATATATATGTGTAAGAACTGAATATAAGAACTGAATATATATGTGTAAGAACTGAATATATATGTGTAAGAACTGAATATATATGCATAAGAACTGAATATATATGCATAAGAGCTGAATATATATGCGTAAGAACTGAATATATATACATAAAAACTGAACATATATGCGTAAGAACTGAATATATATGCGTAAGAAGTGAATATATATGTGTAAGAACTGAATAGATATGCCTAAGAACTGAATATATATGCGTAAGAAGTGAATATATATGTGTAAGAACTGAATATATATGAGTAAGAACTGAATATATATGCATAAGAACTGAATATATATGCGTAAGAACTGAATATAAATGCATAAAAACTGAATATATATATGTGTAAGAACTGAATATATATGTGTAAGAACTGAATATATATGCATAAGAACTGAACATATATGCGTAAGAACTATATATATATATATATATGCGTAAGAAGTGAATATATATGTGTAAGAACTGAATATATATGTGTAAGAACTGAATATATATGTGTAAGAACTGAATATATATGTGTAAGAACTGAATATATATGCTTAAGAGCTGAATATATATGCGTAAGAACTGAATATATATGTGTAAGAACTGAATATATATGCGTAAGAACTGAATATATGTGTAAGAACTAAATATATATGCGTAAGAACAGAATATATATGTGTAAGAACTGAATATATATGCGTAAGAACTGAATATATATCCGTAAGAACTGAATATATAAGTGTAAGAACTGAATATATATGCGTAAGAACTGAACATATATGCGTAAGAACTATATATATATATATATATGCGTAAGAAGTGAATATATGTGTAAGAACTGAATATATATGTGTAACAACTGAATATATATGTGTAAGAACTGAATATATATGCGTAAGAACTGAATAAATATGCGTAAGAAGTGAATATATATGTGTAAGAACTGAATATATATGTGTAAGAACTGAATATATATGCATAAGAACTGAACATATATGCGTAAGAACTATATATATATATATATGCGTAAGAAGTGAATATATGTGTAAGAACTGAATATATATGTGTAACAACTGAATATATATGTGTAAAAACTGAATATATATGCGTAAGAACTGAATAAATATGCGTAAGAAGTGAATATATATGTGTAAGAACTGAATATATATGCGTAAGAACTGAATATATATGTGTAAGCACTGAATATATATGTGTTAGAACTGAATATATATGTGTAAGAAATGAATAAATATGCTTAAGAACTGAATATATATGCGTAAGAACTGAATATATATGTGTAAGAACAGAATATATATGCGTAAGAACTGAATATATATGTGTAAGAATTAAATATATATGCGTAAGAACTGAATATATATGTGTAAGAACTGAATATATATGCGTAAGAAGTAAATATATATGCGTAAGAACTGAATATATAAGTGTAAGAACTGAATATATAAGTGTAAGAACTGAATATATATGTGTAAGAACTGAATATATATGCGTAAGAACTGAATATATATGCGTAAGAACTGAATATGTATGCGTAAGAACTAATTATATATGTGTAAGAACTGAATATATATGCGTAAGTACTGAATATATATGCCTAAGAACTGAATATATATTCGTTAGAACTGAATATATATGCGTAAGAACTGAATATATATACATAAGAACTGAACATATATGCGTAAGAACTGAATATATATGCGTAAGAAGTGAATATATATATTTAAGAAGTGAATATATATGTGTAAGAACTGAATATATATGTGTAAGAACTGAATATATATGCGTAAGAACTGAATATATATGCATAAGAGCTGAATATATATGCGTAAGAACTAAATATATATGTGTTAGAACTGAATATATATGCGTAAGAACTGAATATATATTCGTTAGAACTGAATATATATGCGTAAGAACTGAATATATATACATAAGAACTGAACATAAATGCGTAGGAACTGAATATATATGCGTAAGAAGTGAATATATATGTGTAAGAACTGAATATATATGTGTAAGAACTGAAAATATATGCATATGAATTGAACATAAATGCGTAAGAACTGAATATATAAGCGTAAGAACTGAATATATATGTGTAAAAACTGAATATATATGTTTAAGAACTGAATATATATGAGTAAGAACTGAATATATAAATGTAAGAACTGAATATATATGTGTAAGAACTGAATATATATGCGTAAGAACTGTATATATATGCGTAAGAACTGAATATATATGCATAAGAACTGAATATATATGCGTAAGAACTGAATATATATGTGTAAGAATTGAATATATAAGCGTAAGAACTGATTATATATGTGTAAGAACTGAATATATGTGTGTAAGAACTGAAAATATATGCGTAAGAACTGAATATATATTCGTTAGAACTGAATATATATGCGTCAGAACTGAATATATATGCATAAGAACTGAATATATATGCATAAGAACTGAATATATATGTGTAAGAACTGAATATATATGCGTAAGAACTGAATATATATGCGTAAGAAGTGAATATATATTTGTAAGAACTGAATATATATGCGTAAGAACTGAATATATATGTGTAAGTACTGAATATATATGTGTAAGAACTGAATATATATGTGTAAAAACTGAATATATATGTGTAAGAACTGAATATATATGCTTTAGAACTGAATATATATGCGTAAGAACTGAATATATATGTGTAAGAACTGAATATATATGCTTTAGAACTGAATATATATGTGTAAGAACTAAATATATATGCGTAAGAACAGAATATATATGTGTAAGAATTGAATATATAAGTGTAAGAACTGAATATATATGCGTAAGAACTGAATATATATGTGTAAGAACTGAATATATATGCGTAAGAACTGAATATATATGCGTAAGAACTGAATATATATGCGTAAGAACTGAATATATATGCTTAAGAACTGAATATATATGCATAAGAACTGAATATATATGTGTAAGAACTGAATATATATGCGTAAGAACTGAATATATATGTGTAAGAACTAAATATATATGCGTAAGAACAGAATATATATGTGTAAGAACTGAAAATATATGCGTATGAACTGAATATATATTCGTTAGAACTGAATATATATGTGTAAGAACTGAATATATATGAATAAGAACTGAATATATATGTGTAAGAACTGAATATATATGCATAAGAACTGAATATATATGCGTAAGAAGTGAATATATATGGGTAAGAACTGAATATATATGCGTAAGAACTGAATATATATGTGTAAGAACTGAATATATATGTGTAAGAACTGAATATATATGTGTAAGAACTGAATATATATGTGTAAGAACTGAATATATATGCTTAAGAACTGAATATATATGCGTAAGAACTGAATATATATGTGTAAGAACTGAATATATATGCGTAAGAACTGAATATATGTGTAAGAACTAAATATATATGCGTAAGAACAGAATATATATGTGTAAGAACTGAATATATATGCGTAAGAACTGAATATATATCCGTAAGAACTGAATATATAAGTGTAAGAACTGAATATATATGCGTAAGAACTGAATATATATGCGTAAGAACTGAATATATATGCGTAAGAACTAAATATATATGTGTAAGAACTGAATATATATGCGTAAGTACTGAATATATATGCGTAAGAACTGAATATATGTTCGTTAGAACTGAATATATATGCGTAAGAACTG
The DNA here is from genome assembly GCA_037043455.1 of Cyrtodaria siliqua. NCBI lineage: Eukaryota > Metazoa > Mollusca > Bivalvia > Adapedonta > Hiatellidae > Cyrtodaria > Cyrtodaria siliqua. Next base: position 2,227 of record JAWPHD010026429.1, on the reverse strand, counting down.
AATATATATACATAAGAACTGAACATATATGCGTAAGAACTGAATACATGTATGTATGCGTAAGAAGTGAATATATATGTGTAAGAAGAGAATATATATGTGTAAGAACTGAATATATATCCGTAAGAACTGAATATATATGCGTAAGAACTGAATATATATGTGTAAGAACTGAATATATATGCGTAAGGACTGAATATATATGCGTAAGAACTGAATATATATGCGTTAGAACTGAATATATATGCGTTAGAACTGAATATATATGTGTAAGAACTGAATATATATGTGTAAGAACTGAATATATATGCGTAAGAACTGAATATATATGCATAAGAGCTGAATATATATGCATAAGAACTGAATATATATGCGTAAGAACTGAATATATATGTGTAAGAACTGAATATATATGCGTAAGAACTGAATATATATGTGTAAGAACTGAAAATATATGCATATGAATTGAACATAAATGCGTAAGAACTGAATATATAAGCGTAAGAACTGAATATATATGTGTAAAAACTGAATATATATGTTTAAGAACTGAATATATATGAGTAAGAACTGAATATATAAATGTAAGAACTGAATATATATGTGTAAGAACTGAATATATATGCGTAAGAACTGAATATATATGCGTAAGAACTGAATATATATGCATAAGAACTGAATATATATGCGTAGAACTGAATATATATGTGTAAGAATTGAATATATAAGCGTAAGAACTGATTATATATGTGTAAGAACTGAATATATGTGTGTAAGAACTGAAAATATATGCGTAAGAACTGAATATATATTCGTTAGAACTGAATATATATGCGTAAGAACTGAATATATATGCATAAGAACTGAATATATATGCATAAGAACTGAATATATATGTGTAAGAACTGAATATATATGCGTAAGAACTGAATATATATGCGTAAGAAGTGAATATATATTTGTAAGAACTGAATATATATGCGTAAGAACTGAATATATATGTGTAAGTACTGAATATATATGTGTAAGAACTGAATATATATGTGTAAAAACTGAATATATATGTGTAAGAACTGAATATATATGCTTTAGAACTGAATATATATGCGTAAGAACTGAATATATATGTGTAAGAACTGAATATATATGCGTAAGAACTGAATATATATGTGTAAGAACTAAATATATATGCGTAAGAACAGAATATATATGTGTAAGAATTGAATATATAAGTGTAAGAACTGAATATATATGCGTAAGAACTGAATATATATGTGTAAGAACTGAATATATATGCGTAAGAACTGAATATATATGCGTAAGAACTGAATATATATGCGTAAGAACTGAATATATATGCTTAAGAACTGAATATATATGCATAAGAACTGAATATATATGTGTAAGAACTGAATATATATGCGTAAGAACTGAATATATATGTGTAAGAACTAAATATATATGCGTAAGAACAGAATATATATGTGTAAGAACTGAAAATATATGCGTAAGAACTGAATATATATTCGTTAGAACTGAATATATATGTGTAAGAACTGAATATATATGAATAAGAACTGAATATATATGTGTAAGAACTGAATATATATGCATAAGAACTGAATATATATGCGTAAGAAGTGAATATATATGGGTAAGAACTGAATATATATGCGTAAGAACTGAATATATATGTGTAAGAACTGAATATATTATGTGTAAGAACTGAATATATATGTGTAAGAACTGAATATATATGTGTAAGAACTGAATATATATGCTTAAGAACTGAATATATATGCGTAAGAACTGAATATATATGTGTAAGAACTGAATATATATGCGTAAGAACTGAATATATGTGTAAGAACTAAATATATATGCGTAAGAACAGAATATATATGTGTAAGAACTGAATATATATGCGTAAGAACTGAATATATATCCGTAAGAACTGAATATATAAGTGTAAGAACTGAATATATATGCGTAAGAACTGAATATATATGCGTAAGAACTGAATATATATGCGTAAGAACTAAATATATATGTGTAAGAACTGAATATATATGCGTAAGTACTGAATATATATGCGTAAGAACTGAATATATGTTCGTTAGAACTGAATATATATGCGTAAGAACTGAATATATATACATAAGAACTGAACATATATGCGTAAGAACTGAATACATGTATGTATGCGTAAGAAGTGAATATATATGTG
>JAWPHD010026428.1:0-13102 GCA_037043455.1 Cyrtodaria siliqua | reverse complement strand
TAATCTAGTTTCTAGTGTTATAATGGGCATCGTTAGAAGCTAGTTATATAGTGGTTTGTGTATTGATCGCCGCACAATATCCTTTGTTAGTTAATGATTATTACTATTCCGGATACTAGAAAAATAAATGATGGAAACGTCTTGTATTCATGTACAGCTTTTTTTTATTTGTACTTGGTGCAGGAAAATAATATACTTTCACGAATCACACAACGTAAATACATGACTTACGTTTTAAATACCTTGAGATTAAATTTTGAAAACGCATTCCCATAAATATAAAATGTACAAGGGAATTCAGTTATCTATTATAATTAAATCAATTGCTAGTAAATGCGGCTGGTGCGACATATATAGAATCGCCCATTGCTACAAATTTGGCATAAAATGTCAATGTATAATGCAGTCAAACAGGAAAATCTTCTCCAATTCTCAGATAAAAAGAAATCCTGATCAGTTCTTATAATACTGCTTTACCAATAGCAGTTCTAATGTGTTTGAGGCAGGACCGCCATGAACAAGCAGTGTTAGCTCCTTAACACAATAAGAGTATTTTTTTAAATGCTATCACTTTGTTAAATTCCCCGGAAAATATCCCACCATTCATTTATGGAATAAAAATGTGTTTGTGTTACTTAATGTTTAGGTATTTCCAGTTTAAATTACACTGAAAAGGAAAAAAAAGAAACACATAATGAAATGCAATATAATGATGATGCTGCTGACTGAATGAACCGGGTTTATATTAGGCATTTACTTTGGAAAAGACGATTTGAATGTGTACCCCTTCAGTCTCATTATTGACAGAATACGCGTTTGACTCAAGCAGGTGAGCAAACATAGACTGTAACATGTTGCAATCTCTTAACATTAAATACAGTAGTAACATAACTTGTCCGAATTTCTAAACGGAGCTTCAAACATTTACGAATTTCTTGTTACAAAAGTGAAACTGTGTATGAAATGGTTGACATTGAGTCGTGCGGGGTTTTTTTCATTTCAGTATGTAAAAGGTAACCTCTCAGGTTCACAATCATAAGTTGATGGAGTTTTAGAATGTTATTCATTGATGTTCTTTGTACTCTAATTATACATGTTTTAGATTGTACATGTGTTCTATTTTTTAAATTACTTTTAGCGGTAACGAAGTTAGCAAATAACAGAATTTAAGAAATGCAAGTAACAAGGAACTCATAAATCGTTTTTATTATGTTTAAGCTAACTCAGCCCCTCCCATATTCATGATATAGGTTATGGTTTTATCAAATCAGTGTAGTTTTTTGAAAGATGCCTTACTTACTTTATTTTAGTTTAAATTATACTGAAACACCTACAGACCTTTTTTGCACCCATCCTTCCAAGGCGATATTCAACCATGTTATGTTTGTGATGTCATATACCTTACCCTTTTTATTTATCCTGGTAATTGTTGTTTGCTTCCATGCGTGATTTTGGTTAACTGTGGTCCTTGAATATTTCATTTCCTGTTCGACTTTTATATCTACGTTTATTAAAATAAACTGATGTAACTTTGAAATACGACATTATTTTTGGAAAGATGTATAACCAACCGCAATGACTAATGTGCCTGGATTCGTGTGAATGCCCTTCACAATGCCATTCGATTATGTTTGAGGTTCGTGTAATGCCTTCGTAAACCACATTGTATTATACAGGCAATTTGTCAAGCATATAACGTGAAGCGCCTCTCACGCTCCATAGCAGCGGCTTAAGCGATATTGCTGCTTTAAAGCCACACAAATTGGTTTATGAAATCACCTTTTTTTCTCGTCAATATTCCTTTGTTATTATCACAAATAACGACAGTTACACACAGACCATTGTTAGTAAACATTTTGAAAAAAAGTGAATGTGTTGACAACAAAGGATGAGGGGGAGAGTTTATCAACAAAAGTAGATATAAAAGTCGAACAGAAAAGGTAACTTCCAAGGACCCACAGCCAACCAAAAGATGCATCGAAACAAACACAATCACAAGGATAAATAGATGAAAAGATACGCCATCACAAACGGAAAAATGACAATATGGCTGACGCATTGGAACGGTCAGTGGCAAAAGGGTCGCTTGTGTTTAAACCAGGTTCTCGGGTGCACTAAACCTCGCTCTTATCCTATTGTCACTGTAGGTAAAGTGCGAATCGAATTTGAGTTTGTAGATTTCAACACGCTAGTTTGTAGACAGACATATGATTGAAAACCCATGTTTTGGCAAATAATCGTGATTTTACAAACTTTTTCTAGATGACACTGTACACTGCATGTCTGTGTTTTACATTTACACAATGCACGATCCTTTCAAGTGACAAATCGAGTTTACGACGTGGAAATCTGTAGTTGATGCTACCATGCGGTTATACGACAATAACGTGTATATATATACTTTACCGCCTTATATTCCATCATAATACATTTGTTGGATCAGATAACGTGTGTTTTAATTTGTTTCTGATAGATTTTAACCTTAAGACCATATTTTAAAGCCAAAATACATATTTTGTCTGGTTTGGTTTGTAGATGTTAACATTTATCAAAACGAGTGTCTGTTGAAGGTAAGCGCTAGTTTTTCGGTGTATAGTCGCTGGTTTGTTTTAGCTTAGCGACTTTTTCTTATATGGTAAGTATTGCGTTTAGCTCACCTATTCGTTATTATCAAAGTCATGGTCGGTAAAACATAATCTTTTATTCATTTTATAACATCTTAACGAACCTTGTCGGAGGATATAATGTGTCTCTCGACTATTTGCCCATTCCTTCGTCCATGTTCTGTCCGGTGGTTAATTGATTTTGTCAAGTTAAACCTTTTTCCTTACACACTTCATATTTCACGGAAATATATATCTAAACAAGTTAATTGTCACCTCTATATTAATTGTTTGTGCTAGTTTTCCAAAGTAAGAATGGCAAAAGTGATAAAATTCAGAGTTCATGATTATTCATCAATATATAATGTTTACATATCTTCAGTAATATATTGATAATTAGATACAGTACATTATATTTTATAGAAATTAATCAATATTATGATTATATCTGAGTTATAAAACCGGCTGATGAAATAAAATTCGGTATATATTTCTTGGAACTTTTAGCATTTGTTTTGACCTGATCAATTTCCATTTCAATTTCTTTCGAAGTAGCAATTGCATCGTCAAATCGATCTCGTCTTTCTATCAATGTTGGTATTGTTTTTCGTAACCAAAACAGTTAACATAGATAGTTTAACTTCTTAAGGTCAACAAGGTTATATGACGTTGAATCTTTCACAGTTTTTAGAATGTTTTGAGAAGTGGTGTAATAATCCATGGACTTAAACAACTTGGCGTGATTCGATATTACAGTCAGAAAGTGTTTACTAGGAAATGCACATTGTATTTTCGATAGTGTCCTAGAGTAATGATTCCAGTAAAATGATGTCCTCTATTTTTCAAACCTGACATAAACCGTAAGAATTTACCTTTAAACAGTCGTTTCTGGGTCCTCCAAAATAGATGCATAGTGTCAGCATACCTCATTACAAACACAACGTTACCATGTTCATTAAAGCTAGTTTTTGTCCTGGAAGCGATGCCTGATAATAAAGTAAAACATCTACCGTTTCCGTTGCCGAGGGTAACATATCAGTCAAACTCTATACATATGTCATCATCTGTATGATGACATATGTATTACATACCTGAGAGGTGTAGCACTCGACATTACCTCTCATGAACAGATTCAATAAAACACAGAGTATGCAGCTTTTATCTCTTGTTTGTGTGTGTTGCTTCCAAGGGATCCCCTTTTCAGTATGTATTGACATTCACACTAGCGTTTGTTCAGTGCTGTGTTGCGGCTATAAATAGTTGCCCGACTAAAAAATCAGTAGTGTTATTAAATACTGGTCCTTTGGGATCTTCAAGCCCAATCTTCGTGGAATTAAAGTAGAATATCGCTTAAACTGGTGATAGGAGGCGTGAGAAGTGTTGCACTCAAATTTACCTCCCATGAACAGACTCAATTAAACCGAGTCTGCTACTTTTATCTCTTGTTTGTGTTTGTTTCTACCAAAGGATCCCCTTTTCCGTATTTATTGGGTTTCTTTTGTATTTTAAAATATGGTTTCCACTTATGTATTATCAAGGTCAATGGCATATTTTAATGGACACTCGGTTACAGCAACATATAGTTCGCATTTCTCATTGAAGGACAACATATGTCCTGTTAAGATTCAATTACCTTTATGGATTCAGTATGCGAAAATGGAATAACTGACCTTCCGTTTCTGACGGTTGTATCAAGAAACAAATTGAAATACTTTGAAAGGTATTTGAAGCTTACATTTGGCTTTTCGTATGCATGACTTTGAGGTGTACGATACTGTCAAATGTTTCTGTTTCTTCTGTGCAGTAATAACATCAAAAAATTAACATAATGCTATTGAGAAAAACATAATCGAAGTGTAAAGACGCATCCGAGCTATAGTAAAATAAAAAATGGTTACCTTTAGTCTAAATAATGCATTTTCTACGAGAAAATAAGAAAAGTTACTGTTGTAAAAAATCCCAAAATCTTCGAAAAACTAGCGCTTATAGGAAACATACCATCGACAAACTAGTGAGTAACTTCAACAAACTTGCACATATACATCTACAAACTTGTCTAGATTTCAATGAAATGAGCATTTAAGACAATAAATAAATACATATATCGGCACATATTACTAAAGTATAATTATCATTTCACAAAATCAGTGTAAAGGATACAGCATTTAGACAAATATATTTAAAAGAAATGTATTAACATCATATACCGTACATTGTTCGCCTTGACTAATTTAATGAATGAAATAAACATATAAAACATACAGCAACATGTCGTCAAAGTTATCAGAGTTTAAAGCAGTGAAGAAAATGCAACTTAATTTTAGAAACAATTGAAATATCGTAAAAATACTGCGTTTGTTTACATTTTTAATGATGCAACTGAATCCGTATACAAACTAGCGTGTTGATATCTACAAACTCAACATCGATACACACTTTACCTACAGTGATTGTTATCCCAATAAAACGGGACAGTTTAATTAAGGAGATAGTGTCAGTCTATATTGTTCTTATAACAAACTAGCCAGCATTTCTATAGGTATATAAGTATAACGCAAAGATGATCTATTATATAGGTGTTATAAATATAATACAAAGATGATCATTTATATATATATAAAAAGCATAGAAAGCACCAAACCCTGAATTCAGAGACTTGGCAGAAGGCATAACAATAAGAGAATACACCATTAATGGCAGGAAAATACTATATCGTAGACAAATATCAAGCGTTACCGTCCTTCCTGTATTCAGGTATACGTCAACATAGGGGACAAACTCCGCTATCAAAGAGAAAAGCATAGTCGCGGACTGTAAATGGGTCAACACTAACCATGCAATGCTTTGCAAAATGATAAGGTCATAACCTCATTTGATAAACTGTTTAACAAGTGTAATTAGGATTGTATGAAAGTACTCATGATAAAGAGTCTTACGAAGTTCGTAAATCACGTCTCCATGGAAGTCCGGTTCTTCATCCTTGTCGAACAATACTTCTTAAATTACTTTTATATGCAGATCAAGGTTACGATAAAAACATTTCGCCATTGATTTTCGAAGTTTAAAGTAACGGTAGCTCTGATGGAGTAGCTTTTCAATTTATACAACGGGGATGAATATTAAAGTCCTCAGCTCGGCTACAATCTCTCGAAAAAAAAAATATGTATACAAGTTGAACAAAAAATGTAGCATTCACCAAACACAGAAACAAAAGATAGGCACATAAGACGAACGATAATAACAAGGAAAGGGCAAAGTATGCGATAGAACAAATATAAAAGGTCTGAAAATTGAAGTGCCACATTGGAAAGGACGGTGGCTAAAAGGTCGCTGGGGTCTAAACAGGTTCTAGTGTGCATCAAAACTCACTCTCACGCTATTGTCTCCCAATACAATGGAACAGCGTAAATAATGAAATCGCCAGATTATACCCTCTAAGCGGCCCTGTTTCCCACTGACCGTACTTATATGTCAGAAAGTGTGCCTTTATAACCGAAAAGCTTTGAACAATTTACTCAAGTTGTTTCGTTTCTACGTGAAATAACATGGTTCATGTATCCATCTAGAGCAGACGGGAAATCATTTCTAAAACTATAAGCCATGTTATCACATCATCCAAAATGCAAATAAATCCATCATAATGCGTTTCAGTTGCATATTCAATGTACATATGCACTCAGCTAGGTCTCATACAATAATCGATTTAATTATTGTTAATAACACTGTTCGTCCCGGAAAACTAGACCACTCGGTTAGTTGTTGGTGCATTTCATATGAATATATGCATATAAAAAGAGAATACTGGGAAGAGATGCACTCTAAAATATAAATTTCAGATTTTTTTTATAATTTGCTCATGTATATTCACTGCAGTCTATAAACAAATTATTGCAGTTTGCCTTATACAATAAAATATATCTAACGATGAAATGCATATGTTATACCATATTCTAACACAATATGCGCAGTCGTTAATATACACATAGAAGAGAGACAGCTGTATGTTATTCTACGATAGAATACAGCTGTTCCATTAATTTCCCGCGTATATTTCATCCGTTGCAAGCGCCACGTTACATGACGTCACCTGGTAAATATACGTCACGAAGACAACCTCAACAGTAATTTTAAGGAAATGTTAATTACAACAAACTTGCCATGCTCCCAAACCTTGCACCCCCCCGATATAAACCCAGCATATGCATCGTACATATAACATTAATAAACATCTTGAACAAGCTAAGAACGTTTGACGTCATACAGCGCAAGCTTTATGACGTAAGCAATGACTTAATTGTTTGTCACGTGACTACTGGTGTATTTAAACATATTGTACCGCGCAGAACTTTGCATTCGGAGGCTCCCAATTAGTCGTTCGGATGCGAGTAATAAAATCACTACGCATCCGAACTCCTAACTGTATTTTATGCACCGATAAAACACGGATACGTATGTATCACTTCTTAATTGATATATACATTATAAGCAATTATAGCTAGGGCTAAAGCTGCCTTATTACAACTGCTTTGATATTAACATGTCTGCCGACATCACAGGCCAGCTGTTACACCAACTGTTAACGAATAGATTATTATACGGTATGCTATACAATGTCACTGGTAGAACTTGTGTTTCCTCTTCCGGAATATTAAATTAGGAAATAATTTATTTTACAATTTTGCATAGGAATTCAACGTCAGTAAAATAACAACTGAAATAACAATTGAAAGTTGTTATTAAATTTGCGATTGCACCGTCTAGTGTGATTTTGTGTAATACAATTATAACTAACACGAGTAGGCGACCATAATTCAGCAAAAATCCAGGACGTTTAGATATTTTTTGACAATGTTTCATAGAAATATGACATTAGCTGTTAGTAAAATAACAACTGAAAATAGCTATTGAATTTAAGATTGCTCCATCTATGTTGATTTTGTGTAATACAATTATAGCTGACAAGAGTAGGCGACCATCATTCAGCAAAATGCAGGACGTTATCTTATCTAAAGAGTGAATGTGTTTTATTTCATATTCGTTCTTCATTGAACTAGATTAAAGGATATAAAAGGTAAAGATTCACTTGAAGTTAGTACAAGTATACATAGTGGACCCACTCCGAGACATATTATAGCAAAACACTATTTTCTTTGACCTTTTGACATCCTCTTAAATTGCGATTCCAGTTTCGTATTACCCAGATGAATAGCAGAATTTGGATTAATATGCTTATAAATCACAACAACAATTATCCAACTTTGAAGATTATTTTAGTTAGTTTGGAACATACACGATTTGTTGGCACTCGTCATAAATATCCAGTTTTGAGAATCTTAAGGCTCCGGCTATATTTATCTCAGACTCAGAAAGCTGCTATGGGTGTTGGACTGTGTATCAACGTCATTTTACTGTTCATAAAACATTTGTATTTTAGTAAGAATACCGGGACGCATTCAGATTGATATACAGACATTTTATGGGTATTCTACTACTTGAATTACGTATCGAATTTAGAGATACAGTCTACAAATTATGATCTGCGCATGCGCGTAGAACTGCTTTTAACAGTTTATTATTACAAAAATTAGATGTAAATTTAGGGATACAGTCTATAAATCTGTTCTCAGCATGCGAATACAGATTGTTCCAAATCGGTATCGTCACTGATTACTGATTGATGTTCAACTTTATTAAAGGGACAAACGGCAATCTTGATTTTTTAAAAGTTCGCGGCGCCCAGTTAGTGTTTCTACATAACCTGCATTTGCTCAATAATTAATATTAATTATAAGAACAATATAAAGGAAATTGTGTTTAAATATTACTAACTGTTTGTGTGTACAGCTATATATGAATCTCTTTTTGATTTTAAAATAAGCAACACCTCTTCAATCATTAAACAGAGTTTATGAAACTTTAGCTGCAGCATCTTCTGAAAAGTTTAAATAGGTCTGCTCCACTGCTACTTATTCTCATGAACTATTGATCCTATTTCAATAATAAAAGTATCTAACATGAAACCTTTTCTTCTAATGTAACTTTACATTGCTAAAAACTGAGATTACCTTCACGGACGCTAATCGTTCAATCCAATTGCCACTATAGTATCATTAAGTTGTCTTTTTATGCTCCCCGAAGGGCGAGCATATAGTTGCCGCTTTGTTCGTCTGTCCATCCGTCCGTCGGTCCGTGGGTCCGTGTTGTCCGTCACACTTTCTTGTCTGGAGCATGTCTTCAGAACTACAGAAGGGAATGCATTGGAACTTAACACAATGATAGAGGGCAATGAGAGGAAGTGCAAAGTGTAAGAACCGTAACTCTGTCTCGTTCAAATTAGAGTTATTACCCTTTGTAATTGCATACTTTTTGTCCGGAGCATATCATCAAATTAGAGTTATTTCCCTTTGAAATTTTATACTTAGAATTTTAGTCCGGAGCATATCTTCAAAACTACTGTTTTGATTGTTCATAATTACAAATAAAAACAATCTACAGACTGTTCGTTTATTTTTTTCATATTCATTCCCCTTACTGTTTTCTTATTTAACTGTTCTGACCGTCTTGTGATACTTTGTATCACTGTTTTCTTGTACACATCTCAAGTACATATTAAAGGGACACACGGCAATCTTGAAGTGCGTTGTTTTCTCCAAAATTAGCCTTTCGATTTATTAATTCAGTATCATTTTAACTTAAAACCCGGTTCCATATATTTAAATACAATTTTAAGTTTTCAACTTTTCTTCGTTATTCTACCATGGATTTGAATATATTATTGGTCAAATATAATCAACAGTTGATTGTATACTATTCTTATAATTAAATTAATGCTTGGACAAATGTAATTTATTTATAAAAACTAACGGGACGCCGCGAGATTTACAAAAGTCAAGATTGCCTTTGTCCCTTTAAAGATCTGCGGGTTTAACAGTTATCAGAGCTGTGTAGTCTGTGAATTAGAGAATGCAGCTGTGTTGTCTGTGAATTAGATAGCACAGCTGTGTTGTCTGTGAAAGCTGTGTTGGTTGTGAATTAGAGAACACAGATGTGTTGTCTGTGAATTAGAGAACACATCTGTGTTGTCTGTGAATTAGAGAACACAGCTGTGTTGTCTGTGAATTAGAGAACACCTCTTTTACTTATTGAAAGAACTTGCACTGCTTTTGAAATTTCGTACGTAAACAATAGTGAAATTGCATAGACTAGGTAAAATGATGTTTATAGATTACCACCGTTGCTCGACTTCGACGTCAGTTTGTTCGACGCGAGTAAGGGGTGACGTTTTAATTTAATTCAATTAAACATTTTAGATCTAGTATGAATACATGAATATGCTCCGTAACATCTTGCTATCCCGAATTCGCATACGTTACACATACTATGTCGTGCCATACCCAGTGGTAAGCCCCAGTTTTAAACTGTTGAAATTGTAGAAATGTGTTACATCAGGTTCAGTAATTGTTCTAAATTTACAACCTTATTTCAGTTTGGCTTAACGGCTAACACTACCAAAGTAGTACACTCTCTCCTCCCTCTCTGATACAGCATGTATGTTATCCAGTGATACCAGTAGCAGGAACCTCTATAACATTCTGATAGTATACCACATATAGATTAAATATAGCTTAAATACTTAAAAGAGGACCCCCTGGAAGTACCAAACACAAACAAGAGAGAAAGATAGCCGACTCGGTTTTATTAAGTCTGTTCATGAGAGGTAATATACTTTTCAACATCTCTCACGCCTCCTAGCGCCGGCTTAAGCGGTATTGCAAATTATTCATTCACACAAATACAATGCTTAAGTAATTATAAAAAGTATAGATTATACAGATATACTGCTGCTCATATCATAAATCTACAATCTAAATCTCGGAGAAACGATGTCTGTCAACGTAATACTATTACCAAAGCCTTCTGCTTTGTTACATTATATCATTGTGTGCATGGCTTCTAACAGTATCTCGTTCCATCAGTCTAGTTCCAGTTAATCTTCAGACTAATTAGTCATGCGATTAAGTTCTTCATTCGATTAATCTTTTATTTATAGTACTTTAGTCATTGCATTGCAGGAATACAAATAATCGTGTTCGGGTTTGTATTCCCTGTACGAGTTAAAGCACTGTCCGCTTGGTTTTCCCTCTAAAATCCGAATACGCTGTTACCGTATTGATTTTGTATGGGCGACTCCGATACGGTGTGTACGTATCGAACATACTTAAGAAAAAACATTTTTCATCTCTTGATAAATACTGAAAAGGTGATTCCTTGTAAGCAAAGCACACAAACGAATGAGAATAGTAGCAACCTGTTTTTTATTAAGACTCGAACACACGACCGTCTGAGGTCAGGCGCTTTCATCAATGATTGTTTTGGGTTTCTTGAAACCATAGAATATTCATACCATTTATTATAACAAAACATAACAGATTTGAAAACATCGCAATATGTATCAGTATATGGTCTATCATGTCGCACATGTACAGCTGTGCATGATACCAAAGTATATTTTATTAGACTGAAACTAGGATTCCGCCTTAGAAACACTTTATCGAGATATGTTTTATTTGCTTACGTATGCGTTATTGTGTAATGCCTATTTAGTGTCATAAATGTTAGAATGTGTCAACATAGTCGGTGGTATAGAGAAAATAAGAATGTAAGATCCCTGGTTCAATCCAGCTCCGGGCATCTATTCGTTTATGGAAAGTATTCGAAAGCAGTATTTATCGGTGTTCCTAGTATACATACTAGATACACTTTCTATATTCTACGCATCGTTTGCCATTTTCTATACCGATTTGTTTAGATGTTCGTCAACCTGAATCGAAGCTACTCTAACCTTGACTCATACATAGTCGTGAGTAAGTACCATTTGAAGCACATCGTGTATAGCTTATTGCTACTGTAGCTGTATATAAGACTAGTGGGCGTAGCTTATTGCTACTGTAGCTGTATATAAGACTAGTGGGCGTAGCTTATTGCTACTGTAGCTGTATATAAGACTAGTGGGCGTAGCTTATTGCTACTGTAGCTGTATATAAGACTAGTGGGCGTAGCTTATTGCTACTGTAGCTGTATATAAGACTAGTGGGCGTGTACCTAAAGCAAATGGGAGGAATTTTACGCTTGGTTTACTACCAAATTCAATCTGGGGATACACAGCCGTAAACTCGTATACAAGTGGAGAAATGTATACCAGGACATCTTTTTAATCATTGAAACTGTGTTCGAACTTGTACGGGTTATCATTTCGGAGGTCTCGAGTTCGAACAATGTTTCATGTGTATCATAATTTAATCGGTGGATGTTATAATGGAATCAAACGGTGAGAATGAATCACAGCAGAAAATCAAGGTTTCGCTGACTCATACAGATTATTATTGATGGTTAGCCTTAATATTATATATTTTTAATACACTGTTGCACTTCATTTTAAGATTTAAATTGCAATATTAAATATGTATCACGATTAAATTGCAATATTAAATAATATGTATCAGGATTAAATTGCAATATTAAATAATATGTATCACGATTAAATTGCAATATTAAATATGTATCTCGATTAAATTTCAATATTAAATATGTATCACGATTAAATTGAAATATTAAATAATATGTATCACGATTAAATTTGCAATATTAAATATATATCACGATTAAATTGCAATATTAAATATGTATCACGATTAAATTGCAATATTAACTATGTACTACGACTGTATTAGTTGGAATGAGTAGGTTCACTGGGTTCAAGGTCAAGGTCGTTGTTACTAAAAACAGAAAACTGTTCTTGCTCAAAAAAATTTGTTAGGAGTGAGATATTGCAACGAAACTTAATCCATAACAGTTGCGGAGTTCTGTGGTCAAGTGGCAGAGCATAGAACCCAGGATCGAAAAATCACGGGTTTGATCCTCGCCAAGATCAAGAGACATAATCTGCATTTCCTTAGTACTGGTTAAACCCAGGAAGACATCGAGAGTGATTAACGTAAGTTCAGAGAGCTGTCGATGTAAACTAGATAAGCTTAAACTAAAAAAACTAGCAGTTGTAATACTTGATGCTACCTAACATTAACAATTGTGTCCACTATACTATTAATGACCCTGATCTCTTGTCGGAATTGAAGTCATGTTTCTGAGGTCAACATTGGGTCAATGGAAGACTGTGGTTGCCTTCTAGATGATTCACGTGATCATCCATGTATCGGAGTGGCCGATGAGGCAGAGCGCTTTCCGGTTTCCTTCTTCGTGATTTGTCAATATATCCATCGGGACACGTTTATAAACCAATGTAATGATAATCCAAAATAATCGTATAAATGACACGGTAACTGCATCTGCTGTGGAATAAATATTTCAGGCAATTCCGAATATTCGATAAACTGATACAGGATATAACAACTGCGCGTGTAGCTTAACCGCTCCGCAGTTCAGTTTCAGCGAGCTTGGTTATAATTGTGTTTGACAAACAGCGAATATTATAGCAATATAAC
>JAWPHD010026427.1:0-13109 GCA_037043455.1 Cyrtodaria siliqua | reverse complement strand
ATATGCGTAAGAACTGAATATATATGCGTAAGAGATGAATATATATGCGTAAGAACTGAATATATATGCGTAAGAAGGGAATATATATGTGTAAGAACAGAATATATATGTGTAAGAACGGTATATATATGTGTAAGAACTGAATATATATGTTATTATATGTGTAAGAACGGAATATATATGTGTAAGAACTGAATATATATGTGTAAGAAGTGAATATATATGTGTAAGAACTGAATATATATGTGTAAGAACGGAATATATATGTGTAAGAACTGAATATATATGCGTAAGAACTGAATATATATGCTTAAGAACTGAATATATATGCGTAAGAACTGAATATATATGCGTAAGAACTGAATATATATGCGTAAGAACTGAATATATATTCGTAAGAACTGAATATATATGTATAAGAACGGAATATATGTGTAATAACGGAATATATATGTGTAAGAACGGAATATATATGTGTAACAAGTGAATATATAATGTGTAAGAACTGAATATATATGTGTAAGAACTGAATATATATGTGTAAGAACATAATATATATGTGTAACAACTGAATATATATGTATAAGAACGGAATATATATGTGTAAGAATGGAATATATATGTGTAAGAACGGAATATATATGTGTAAGAAGTGAATATATATGTGTAAGAACGGAATATATATGTGTAAGAAGTGAATATATATGTTTAAGAACGGAATATATATGTGTAAGAACTGAATATATATGTGTAAGAACTGAATATATATGTGTAAGAACTGAATATATATGCGTAAGAACTGACTAAATATGTGTAAGAACTGAACATATATGCGTAAGAACTGAACATATATGCGTAATAACTGAACATATATGCGTAAGAACTGAATATATATGCGTAAGAACTGAATATATGCATAGAACTGAATATATATGCGTTAGAACTGAATATATATGCGTAAGAACTGAACATATATGCCTAAGAACTGAATATATATGCGTAAGAACTGAACATATATGCGTAAGAACTGACCATATATGCGTAAGAACTGAATATATATGCGTAAGAACTGAATATATATGCGTAAGAACGGTATATATATGTGTAAGAACGGAATATGTATGTGTAAGAACGGAATATATATGTGTAAGAACGGAATATATATTTGTAAGAACGGAATATATATGTGTAAGAACGAAATATATATGTGTAAGAACGGAATATATATGCGTAAGAACTGAATATATATGCGTAAGAACTGAATATATATGTGTAAAAACTGAATATATATGCGTAAGAACGGAATATATATGTGTAAGAACTGAATATATATGTGTAAGAACTGAATATATATGCGTAAGAACTGAATATATATGCGTAAGTACTGAATAAATATGCGCAAGAACTGAATATATATGCTTAAGAACTGAATATATATGCGTAAGAACTGAATATATATGCGTAAGAACTGAATATATATGCGTACAACTGAATATATATGTGTTAGAACTGAATATATATGCGTAAGAACTGAATATATATGCGTAAGAACGGAATATATATGTGTAAGAACGGAATATATATGTGAAACAACAGAATATATATGTGTAAGAATGGAATATATATGTGTAAAAACGGAAAATATATGTGTAAGAACGGAATATATACGTGTAAGAACGAAATATATGTGTAAGTTCGGAATATATATACGTTAGAACGGAATATATATGTGTAAGAACGGAATATATACGTGTAAGAACGGAATATATATGTGTAAGAACAGAATATATATGTGTAAGAACGGAATATATATGTGTAAGAACGGAATATATACGTGTAAGAACGGAATATATACGTGTAAGAACGGAATATATATGTGTAAGAAATATATATATGAGTAAGAACGGAATATATATGTGTATGAACTGAATATTTATGCTTAAAACTGAATATATATGCGTAAGAACTGAATATACATGCGTAAGAGATGAATATATATGCGTAAGAACTGAATATATATGCGTAAGAAGGGAATATATATGTGTAAGAACAGAATATATATGTGTAAGAACGGAATATATATGTGTAAGAACTGAATATATATGTGTAAGAACTGAATATGTATGTGTAAGAACTGAATATATATGTGTTAGAACTGAATATATATGCGTAAGAACTGAATATATATGCGTAAGAACTGAATAAATATGCGCAAGAACTGAATATATATGCTTAAGAACTGAATATATATGCGTAAGAACTGAATATATATGCGTAAGAACTGAATATATATGCGTAAGAACTGAATATATATGCGTAAGAACTGAATATATATGCGTACAACTGAATATATATGTGTTAGAACTGAATATATATATGCGTATGAACTGAATATATATGCGTAAGAACTGAAGATATATGCGTAGGGACTGAATATATATGCGTAAGAACGGAATATATATGTGTACGAACGGAATATATATGTGTAACTACAGAATATATATGTGTAAGAACGGAATATATATGTGTAAAAACGGAATATATATGTGTAAGAACGGAATATATATGTTATTATATGTGTAAGAACGGAATATATATGTGTAAGAACTGATTATATATGTGTAAGAAGTGAATATATATGTGTAAGAACTGAATATATATGTGTAAGAACTGAATATATATGTGTAAGAACGGAATATATATGTGTAAGAACGGAATATATATGTGTAAGAACTGAATATATATGTTATTATATGTTTAAGAACTGAATATATATGTGTAAGAACGGAATATATATGTGTAAGAACGGAATATATATGTTATTATATGTGTAAGAACGGAATATATATGTGTAAGAACTGAATATATATGTGTAAGAAGTGAATATATATGTGTAAGAACTGAATATATATGTGTAAGAACGGAATATATATGTGTAAGAACGGAATATATATGTGTAAGAACTGAATATATATGTGTAAGAACTGAATATATATATGTGTAAGAACTGAATATATATGTGTAAGAACGGAATATATGTGTAAGAATATATATGCGTAAGAACGGAATATATATGTGTAAGAACTGAATATATATGTGTAAGAACGGAATATATGTGTAAGAATATATATGCGTAAGAACGGAATATATATGTGTAAGAACGGAATATATATGCGTAAGAACTGATTATATATGTGTAAGAACTGAATATATATGTGTAAGAACTGAATATATATGCGTAAGAACTGAATAAATATGCGTAAAACTGAATATATATGCGAAAGAACGGAATATATATGCGTAAGAACTAAATATATATGCGTAAGAATGGAATATATATGTGTAAGAACGGAATATATATGTGTAAGAACGGAATATAACTGAATATATATGCGTAAGAACGGAATATATATGCGTAAGAACTAAATATATATGCGTAAGAACGGAATATATATGTGTAAGAACGGAATATATATGTGTAACAACTGAGTATATATGTGTAAGAACTGAATATATAAGTGTAAGAACTGAATATATATGCGTAAGAACGGAATATATATGTGTAAGAATGCAATATATATGTGTAAGAACTGAATATATATGTGTAAGAACGGAATATATGTGTAAGAATATATATGCGTAAGAACGGAATATATATGTGGAAGAACGGAATATATATGCGTAAAAACTGAATATATATGTGTAAGATCGGAATATATGTGTTAGAACGGAATATATATGTGTAAGAACGGAATATATATGTGTAAGAACGGAATATATACGTGTAAGAAGGGAATATATATGTGTAAGTACAGAATATATATGTGTAAGAACGGAATATATATGTGTAAGAACTGAATATATATGTGTAAGAACTGAATATATATGTGTAAGAACTGAATATATATGTGGAAGAACTGAATATATATGCGTAAGAACTGATTATATATGCGTAAGAACTGAATAAATATGCGTAAGAACTGAATATATATGCTTAAGAACTGAATATATATGCGTAAGAACTGAATATATATCCGTAAAAACTGAATATATATGCGTAAGGACTGAATATATATGCGTAAGAACTGAATATATATGCGTACAACTGAATATATATGTGTAAGAACTGAATATATATGCGTAAAAACTGAATATACTTGCTTTATAACTGAAGATATATGCGTAAGAACTGAATATATATGCGTAAGAACGGAATATATATGAGTAAGAAAGGCATATATATGTGTAAGAAGTGAATATATATGTGTAAGAACGTAATATATATGTGTAACAACTGAGTATATATGTGTAAGACCGGAATATATATGTGTAAGAACTGAATAAATATGCGTAAGAAAGAAATATATATGTGTAAGAACGGAATATATATGCGTAAGAACTGAATATATATGTGTAAGAACTGAATATATATGTGTAAGAACTGAATATATATGCGTAAGAACTGAATATATATGCGTAAAACTGAATATATATGTGTAAAAACGGAATATATATGTGTATGAACGGAATATATACGTGTAAGAACGGAATATATACGTGTAAGAACGGAATATAGATGTGTAAGAACGGAATATATATGCGTTAGAACGGAATATATATGTGTAAGAACGGAATATATATGTGTAAGAACGGAATCTTTGTGTAAGAATATATATGCGTAAGAACGGAATTTTATATGTGTAAGAACGGAATATATATGCGTAAGAACTGAAGATATATGTGTAAGAACTGAATATATATTGTAAGTTATATATACAATGTATGCGTAAGAACTGAATATATATGCGTAAGAACTGAATATATATGCGTAAAACTGAATATATATGCGAAAGAACGGAATATATATGCGTAAGAACGGAATACATATGTAAGAACGGAATATATATGTGTAAGAACGGAATATATATGTGTAAGAACGGAATATATACGTGTAAGAACGGAATATATATGTGTAAAAACGGAATATATATGTGTAAGAATGGAATATATACGTGTAAGAACGGAATATATATGTGTAAGAACGGAATATATATGCGTTAGAACGGAATATATATGTGTAAGAACGGAATATAGATGTGTAAGAACGGAATATATGTGTAAGAATATATATGCGTAAGAACGGAATATATATATTCAGTTCTTATGCATATATATTCAGTTCTTACGCATATATAAGAACTGAATATATATGCGTAAAAGTGAATATATATGCGAAAGAACGGAATATATATGCGTAAGAACGGAATATATGTGTAAGAACGGAATATATATGTGTAAGAACGGAATATATATGTGTAAGAGCGGAATATATACGTGTAAGAACGGAATATATATATGTAAGTACTGAATATATATGTGTAAGAACGGAATATATATGTGTAAGAACTGAATATATATGGGTAGGAACTAAATATTTATGTGTAATAACTGAATATATATGCGTAAGAACGGAATTTATATGCTTAAGAACTGAATATATATGTGTAAGAACGGAATATATATGTGTAAGAAAGGAATATATATGTGTAAAAACGGAATATATATGTGTAAGAACAGAATATATATGTGTAAGAACGGAATATATATGTGTAAGAAATGAATATATATGCGTAAGAACTGAATATATATGCGTAAGAAAGGAATATATATGTGTATGAACTGAATATATATGTGTAAAAACTGAATATATATGCGTAAGAACTGAATAAATATACGTAAGAACTGAACATATATGCGTAAGAACTGAACATATATGCGTAATAACTTAATATGTATGCGTAAGAACTGAACATATATGCGTAACAACTGAATATATATGCGTAAGAACTGAACATATATGAGTAAGTACTGAATATATATGCGTCAGAACTGAATATATATTCGTAAGAACTGAATATATATGTGTAAGAACGGAATATAGACGTGTAAGAACGGAATATATATGTGTAAGAAATGAATATATATGCCTAAGAACTGAATATATATGCGTAAGAACGGAATATATATGTGTATGAACTGAATATATATGTGTAAGTACTGAATATATATGTGTAAGAACTGAATATATATGTGTAAGAACTGAATATATATGTGTAAGAACTGAATATATATGCGAAAGAACTGAATATATATGCGTAATAACTGAATATATATGCGTAAGAACGGCAGATGTATGCGTAAGAACTGAATATTAATGCGTAAGAACGGAATATATATGTGTAAGAACGGAATATATATGTGTAAGAACGGAATATATATTTGTAAGAACGGAATATATATGTGTAAGAACTGAATATATATGCGTAAGAACTGAATATATATGCGTAAGAACGGAATATATATGCGTAAGAACTGAATATATATGCGTAAGAACGGAATATATATGCGTAAGAACGGAATATGTACGTGTAAGAACGGAATATATATTTGTAAGAACGGAATAAATATGTGTAACAACTGAATATATATGTGTAAGAACTGAATATATATGCGTAAGAACTGAATTTATATGCGTAAGAACGAAATATATATGTGTAAGAACGGAATATATATGCGTAAGAACGGAATATATATGCGTAAGCACTGAATATATATGTGTAAGAACTGAATATATATGCGTAAGAACTGAATATATATGCGTAAGAACAGAATATATATGCGTAAAAGTGAATATATATGCGAAAGAATGATATATATATGCGTTAGAACGGAATATATGTGTAAGAACGGAATATATATGTGTAAGAACGGAATATATATGTGTAAGAGCGGAATATATACGTGTAAGAACGGAATATATATGTGTAAGAACAGAATATATATGTGTAAGAACTGAATATATATGTGTAGGAACTGAATATTTATGTGTAAGAACGGAATATATATGTGTAAGAACGGAATATATATGTGTAAGAACGGAATATATATGTGTAGGAACGGAATATATATGCTTAAGAACTGAATATATATGCGTAAGAACTGAATATATATGCTTAAGAACTGAATATATATGCGTAAGAACTGAATATATATGCGTAAGAACTGAATATATATGCGTAAGAACTGAATATATGCGTAAGAACTGAATATATATGCGTACAACTGAATATATATTTGTAAGAACTGAATATATATGTGTAAGAACTGAATATATATGCGTAAGAACTAAAGATATATGCGTAAGAACTGAATATATATGCGTTAGAACGGAATATATATGTGTAAGAACTGAATATATATGCGTAAGAAAGGAATATATATGTGTAATAACGGAATATATATGCGTAAGAACTGAATATATATGTGTAAGAACTGAATATATATGTGTAAGAACTGAATATATATGCGTAAGTACTGAATATATATGCGTAAATCTGAATATATATGCGAAAGAACGGGATATATATGTGTAAGAACGGAATATATATGTGTAAGAACGGAATATATATGTGTAAGAACGGAATATATATGTGTAAGAACTGAATAAATATACGTAAGAACTGAACATATATGCGTAAGAACTGAACATATATGCGTAATAACTGAATATGTATGCGTAAGAACTGAACATATATGCGTAAGAACTGAATATATATGCGTAAGAACTGAACATATATGAGTAAGTACTGAATATACATGCGTAAGAACTGAATATATATGCGTAAGAACTGAATATATATGTGTAAGAACTGAATATATATGTGTAAGAACTCAATATATATGCGTAAAACTGAATATATATGCGTAAGAACGGAATATATATGCGTAAGAACGGAATATATATGCGTAAGAACGGAATATATTTGTGTAAGAACGGAATATATATGTGTAAGAAGGAATATATATGTAAGAATATATTTGCGTAAAATTGAATATATATGCGTAAGAACTGAATATATATGCGTAAGAACTTAATATATATGCGTAAGAACTGAACATATATGTGCAAGAACTGAATATATATGCGTAAAACTGAATATATATGCGAAAGAATGGAATATATATGCGTAAGAACGGAATATATGTGTAAGAACGGAATATATATGTGTAAGAACGGAATATATATGTGTAAGAACGGAATATATACGTGTAAAAACGGAATATATATGTGTAAGAACAGAATATATATGTGTAAGAACGGAATATATATGTGTAAGAACGGAATATATACGTGTAAGAACGGAATATAGACGTGTAAGAACGGAATATATATGTGTAAGAAATGAATATATATGCCTAAGAACTGAATATATATGCGTAAGAACGGAATATATATGTGTATGAACTGAATATATATGTGTAAGAACTGAATATATATGTGTAAGAACTGAATATATATGTGTAAGAACTGAATATATATGTGTAAGAACTGAATATATATGCGAAAGAACATAATATATATGCGTAATAACTGAATATATATGCGTAAGGACGGCAGATGTATGCGTAAGAACTGAATATATATGCGTAAGAACGGAATATATATGTGTAAGAACGGAATATATATGTGTAAGAACGGAATATATATTTGTAAGAACGGAATATATATGTGTAAGAACTGAATATATATGCGTAAGAACTGAATATATATGCGTAAGAACGGAATATATATGCGTAAGAACTGAATATATATGCGTAAGAACGGAATATATATGCGTAAGAACGGAATATATATTTGTAAGAACGGAATATATATGTGTAACAACTGAATATATATGCGTATGAACGGAATATATACGCGTAAGAACGGAATATGTACGTGTAAGAACGGAATATATATGTGTAAGAACGGAATAAATATGTGTAACAACTGAATATATATGTGTAAGAACTGAATATATATGCGTAGGAACTGAATATATATGCGTAAGAACGAAATATATATGTGTAAGAACGGAATATATATGCGTAAGAACGGAATATATATGCGTAAGCACTGAATATATATGTGTAAGAACTGAATATATATGCGTAGGAACTGAATATATATGCGTAAGAACTGAATATATATGCGTAAAAGTGAATATATATGCGAAAGAATGGAATATATATGCGTTAGAACGGAATATATGTGTAAGAACGGAATATATATGTGTAAGAACGGAATATATATGTGTAAGAGCGGAATATATACGTGTAAGAACGGAATATATATGTGTAAGAACTGAATATATACGTGTAAGAACGGAATATATATGTGTAAGAACGGAATATATATTTGTAAGAATGGAATATATATGAGTAAGAACTGAATATATACGTGTAAGAACGGAATATATATGTGTAAGAACGGAATATATATTTGTAAGAACTGAAAATATACGTGTAAGAACGGAATATATATGTGTAAGAACGGAATATATATTTGTAAGAACGAAATATATATGTGTAAGAACTGAATATATATGTGTAAGAAGTGAATATATATGTGTAAGAACTGAATATATATGTGTAAGAACGGAATATATATGGTAAGAACGGAATATGTACGTGTAACAACGAAATATATATGTGTAAGAACGGAATATATATGTGTAAGAACTGAATATATATTTGTAAGAACGGAATATATATGTGTAAGAACAGAATATATATGTGTAAGAACGGAATATATATGTGTAAAAACGGAATATATATGTGTAAGAACGGAATATATATACGTGTAAGAACGGAATATATATGTGTCAGTTCGGAATATATATGCGTTAGAACGGAATATATATGTGTAAGAACGGCATATATACGTGTAAGAACGGAATATATATATGTAAGAACAGAATATATATGTGTAAGAACGGAATATATATGTGTAAGAACGGAATATATACGTGTAAGAACGGAATATATACGTGTAAGAACGGAATATATATGCGTAAGAACTAAATATATATGCGTAAGAACGGAATATATATGCGTAAGAACGGAATATATATGTGTAAGAACAGAATATGTACGTGTAAGAACTGAATATATATGTGTAAGAACGGAATATATATGTGTAAGAACGAAATATGTACGTGTAACAACGAAATATATATGTGTAAGAACTGAACATATATGTGTAAGAAACGAATATATATGCGTAAGAACTGAATATATAAGCGTAAGAGCTGAATATATATGCGTAAGAACTGGATATATAACTGTAAGAACTGAATATATATGTGTAAGAACTGAATATATATGCGTAAGAACGGAATATATATGTGTAAGAACGGAATATATATATGTAAGAACTGAATATATACGTGTAAGAACGGAATATATATGTGTAAGAACGGAATATATATTTGTAAGAATGGAATATATATGAGTAAGAACTGAATATATACGTGTAAGAACGGAATATATATGTGTAAGAACGGAATATATATTTGTAAGAACTGAAAATATACGTGTAAGAACGGAATATATATGTGTAAGAACGGAATATATATTTGTAAGAACGAAATATATATGTGTAAGAACGGAATATATATGTGTAAGAAGTGAATATATATGTGTAAGAACTGAATATATATGTGTAAGAACGGAATATATATGGTAAGAACGGAATATGTACGTGTAACAACGAAATATATATGTGTAAGAACGGAATATATATGTGTAAGAACTGAATATATATTTGTAAGAACGGAATATATATGTGTAAGAACAGAATATATATGTGTAAGAACGGAATATATATGTGTAAAAAACGGAATATATATGTGTAAGAACGGAATATATATACGTGTAAGAACGGAATATATATGTGTCAGTTCGGAATATATATGCGTTAGAACGGAATATATATGTGTAAGAACGGCATATATACGTGTAAGAACGGAATATATATATGTAAGAACAGAATATATATGTGTAAGAACGGAATATATATGTGTAAGAACGGAATATATACGTGTAAGAACGGAATATATACGTGTAAGAACGGAATATATATGCGTAAGAACTAAATATATATGCGTAAGAACGGAATATATATGCGTAAGAACGGAATATATATGTGTAAGAACAGAATATGTACGTGTAAGAACTGAATATATATGTGTAAGAACGGAATATATATGTGTAAGAACGAAATATGTACGTGTAACAACGAAATATATATGTGTAAGAACTGAACATATATGTGTAAGAAACGAATATATATGCGTAAGAACTGAATATATAAGCGTAAGAGCTGAATATATATGCGTAAGAACTGGATATATAACTGTAAGAACTGAATATATATGTGTAAGAACTGAATATATATGCGTAAGAACGGAATATATATGTGTAAGGAACGGAATATATATGTGTAAGAACTGAATATATACGTGTAAGAACGGAATATATATGTGTAAGAACGGAATATATATTTGTAAGAATGGAATATATATGAGTAAGAACTGAATATATACGTGTAAGAACGGAATATATATGTGTAAGAACGGAATATATATTTGTAAGAACTGAAAATATACGTGTAAGAAACGGAATATATATGTGTAAGAACGGAATATATATTTGTAAGAACGAAATATATATGTGTAAGAACTGAATATATATGTGTAAGAAGTGAATATATATGTGTAAGAACTGAATATATATGTGTAAGAACGGAATATATATGATAAGAACGGGATATATATGTGTAAGAACGGAATATGTACGTGTAAGAACGGAATATATATGTGTAAGAACTGAACATATATGTGTAAGAACAGAATATATATGCGTAAGAACTGAATATATATGCGTAAGAACTGAATATATATGCGTAAGAACTGAATATATATCTGTAAGAACTGAATATATATGTGTAAGAACGTAATATATATGTGTAAGAAGTGAATATATATGTGTAAGAACTAAATATATATGTGTAAGAACGGAATACTTATGTGTATGGACGGAATATGTATGTGTAAGAACGGAATATATATGTGTAAGAACTAAATATATATGTGTATGAACTGAATATATATATGTAAGAACTGAATATATCCGCGTAAGAACTGAATATATATGCATAAGAACTGAATATATTTGTGTTAGAACGGAATATATATGCGTAAGAACTGAATATATATGTGTAAGAACGGAATATATATGTGTAAGAACGGAATATATATGTGTAAGAACGGAATATATATGTATAAAAAACTGAATATATATCTGTAAGAAGTGAATATATATGTGTAAGAAGTGAATATATATGTGTAAGAACTAAATATATATGTGTAAGAACGGAATATATATGTGTAAGAACGGAATATATATGTGTAAGAACGGAATGTGTACGTGTAAGAACGGAATATATATGTGTAAGAACTGAACATATATGTGTAAGAAACGAATATATATCCGTAAGAACTGAATATATATGCGTAAGAGCTGAATATATATGCGTAAGAACTGGATATTTATCTGTAAGAACTGAATATATATGTGTAAGAACTGAATATATATGCGTAAGAACGGAATATATATGCGTAAGAACGGAATATATATGTGTAAGAACGGAATATGTACGTGTAAGAACGAATATATACGTGTAAGAACGGAATATGTACGTGTAAGAACGGAATATATATGTGTAAGAACGGAATATATATGCGTAAGAACGGAATATATATGCGTAAGAACTGAATATATATGCGTAAGAACGGAATATATATGTGTAAAAACGGAATATATATGTGTAAGAACTGAATATATATGTGTAAGAACGGAATATATGTGTAAGAATATATATGCATAAGAACGGAATATATATTTGTAAGAACGGAATATATATGCGTCAGAACTGAATATATATGTGTAAGAACGGAATATATATGTGTAAGAAGTGAATATATATGTGTAAGAACTGAATATATATGTGTAAGAACTGAATATATATGTGTAAGAACGGAATAAATATGTGTATGAACGGAATATATATGTGTAAGAACTGAATATATATTCGAAAGAACGGAATATATATGCGTAAGAACGGAATATATGTGTAAGAACGGAATATATGTGTAAGAACGGATTATATATGTGTAAGAACGGAATATATAAGAAGTGAATATATATGTGTAAGAAGTGAATATATA
>JAWPHD010026426.1:0-13115 GCA_037043455.1 Cyrtodaria siliqua | reverse complement strand
GATATAGGAATGCATCTATTTGTCGCATTGTTTACTACATTAACGATGGCTGAATAAAATGAGTCAACGTCATCCAACGAAGATATCTGTGATAAAAGCAACATATTTAACGTTTTGTCGTATTTAAGAAATGTGTGTAATTATCTATGTTTTTCTGTTTAACGTTATGCCAATTAATATTATGATACGTATTGTTTGAACGAGATATATTTTCACTTCGCATTCGATTTTGCAAACTATCGGGCGATGGGTCGAAACATTTAAGCAATTATCGTCCATAATTCGGCATGATTTTATCATTTCAATATTTTCTGATTGGATTAGTATGTGATCAATGAGTGTCTCACGGTCACTGTTATATGGTACATTACTAATTCTGCTCCGGAGCATAACTCGAGGGCATTTACGGCTAGCAAACTATAATTAAGCATCAAATCTACCAGCAGTTTCCTCGACTATCAAGTTTTAAATCGCGTTGGTTTCGAGAAGCTAATTCTGTATTATAATCTCCCATTAAAAATGTTATACCCTTTGTTTTGTATATGCATAATAAAGTCTCTATTTCGTCTATACAGCTATTATACGTGGCAATAGAGTGGTTTTTACATGGTAAGTATAATTGAAATACAAATATAGAATGTCCTATGGTAGGCTTTATCTGGATGCCTAAAACGTATTTACTGTCAATGTGTAAAGGTGAAACAATGTCATTTAAACGCTTATTCCAGAATATAAATATCCCACCCTTACCAACTCTCCGGTTGCTTGGCAACATGAGATCAGGATCAGATATTGAATGACATGAAAAATTATTGTTAATACAATCAAGAAAATGTAAGTCGTGATTGAATAACCAGTGTTCGGCAAAATATTCACATTTGGGTAAAGTATTCATCTCTGGCGATTTAAACAGTCATACCTCAGATATGTCTGATCTACTAGATTTTGATAGATATTTGGACGAAGAGCAATATGTAGTAAATGCACGTGACATACCAATACGAGTAAACAAAGGCACGTGCTAGACGTGAATGGACGGCGATTAATAGAATTATGTAAAACGTCCGGTCTAATTATAGCAAACTCGCGGACTAAATACAATCGGGTCAAAAACAAAGCACGTAACAAATATAAATATTAAGAAGGAAAGCAAATAAGCAATTTAGCCAAAAACACCCCATAAAGTACAGGAAAAACATAAAGAAAATATACAAGAAAAATGTACCAAACGCTGAAAATCTAAATGTAAACAATCATTTTAAATCGATATATGGAAACCAAAACGCAAACGAGCCAGAATTTGAAGCCGACACAACGGAAGTGCTTGATGATGAATTAGACTTAGACATATCAGAAGCAGAATTACGAGCTTCCGTTTTTACACAGAAAAATCAGAAAGTTCAGGAAGTGATAATTTAATTTCTGAAATATTCAAATCAACGTATGATATAATATCGCCATTTTTATTAAAATTATTTAATAAATTAATAAATGTTTCATAACGGTGATTACCCTGTTTCTTGGGGTGATGGAATTATTGCACCATTATTTAAAAGCGGAAACGCAAATGAGGCAAAAAACTACAGGGGTATTACGTTAAATAATGCATAAGGCAAAATATAATCTCAAATAAACAGATTAAATAAATGGGCAGAAAATACGATAAGATAGCACAAAATCAATTTGGTTTCCAAAAAGGGAAATCAACGGTAGACTGTATTTTATATTTCATTCTATTATTTCAAAAGTGTTACACTCTGGAAAGAAACTGTATTGTGCATTTCTAGATTTTGAACGGGCCTTTGATACAATAGAAAGATCAATGTTATGGCATAAATTGATTTTAGAAAATGTAAGCTCAAAAAATGTTAGAGCACTTAAATCAATGTATAATGTCAAATCGCGCATTAGATATAAATCAACATTATCAGAACCCATAAGTTCATATGTCGGCCCAAAGCAAGGGGACCCAAGTTCACCCATCCTATTTATGATGTTCATTAATGAAATCTCAGAAAATGTAAATTCAGAACTTGATGACATATTTTGTACGGACAATCTGAGCTTGTTTATGCTGTTATAGGCCGATGATGCGGTTGTATTTGCTTCGTCCCCTGCTTCTTTACAGTGGTTACTGAATGACATTCAAGTATATTGTAGGACCTGGGGCCTAAAGATAAATGGGGGGTGGGGGTGGGGGGTGCACGAGGCTAAAGATATTGAAATTATCCATACGAAATTTTGTAGAAAAATTTTAGGGGTCAAGAATTTTAGGGGTCAAGAAGTCTACAAATCTCACAGGTTTATACGGTGAATTAGGTCGAGTACAATTAGGTCGAGTACCACTCATTATAAAGAGAAAACTTAATATGCTCAAATGTTGGTTACAAATATTACATCTTAATGAAAATATATTGCCCAAAAAAAATAATTTAATGTTGAAAAACGATAATAATAATAATAATAATAAAGACTTTATTTAACGAGAGAACTCATTTGAAACTAGTCAATCTACCATGAGGCCCTCAACAATACAATATATACAATATTTACAAATGAAAATGCATTTAAAGTGGTATATTCAGTAAATGGAAATATGTTTAAATAGAACTGCAAGACTTAGTCATTTACTAATATATCGGATGGTGAATCCACTGTAGATTTGATTTACATATTGGGCATTCTGTATATGGTGGGGAAGAGAGGTCCACACTTTAGAGCCCGAATAAGCAAATGACTTTCTGAATAACTCACTATTGGGGGAATATTGATGATGATCTTAAATTCCGCATATGGACATTTGAAGTTAGAGTAAATGCTTCTTTAAGATAAACAGGGTTCTGATCATTAACTGTTTTAAACATAATGATTGCTTTTTGAAATATAACTCTTTCGGGAAATGTCATCCAACTGAGTTCGGTAAAAGGTTTAACGGAAGGAGTTTCGAAATCTTTATCTAGGATAAGTCTTGCAGCTCTTTTTTGAAACCTTACGCGTTTATCTTCGAGAGAAGTATTACAATTTCCCCATAACACACAACAGTAATCAAGGTGGGGTAATATATAAGAATTGAAAACTAATTTGCGCATAGGTATAGAAAGGTAAATCTTTATGCGAGATAACAGTATAACAATGAATTATATTTTTTTTTCAGAACTTTATCCATTTGGATATTCCAACAGAGGGTATTGTCAGTTGTAACACCGAGTATTTTTTCTTCGTAACTACAGTTAAACGTTTCATCTTTGAACTGAATAGAAGGGGCATTATCATAAATATGATTTATTTTGTTCTTAGATGTGAGATACATTATTTTTATGTTTGATGCATTGATAGACATGCGATTAGTATCGCAGCAGGCGTTGACTTTGATATGGTCAATATTGAGTGAATTTGCAGCGTCGACAAGAAATGAATTTGAAGTTGAAAGCGTTGTATCGTCTGCAAAAGTATCCGTGACGGGTTTTCCATAGATAATGGCAGGTCATTGATGTAGATTAAAAATAATAAGAGACCTAATACAGATCCTTGGGATATACCCGATACAATGGGTGAAGATTCTGAAATTATACCAGAAACCTGAACTTGCTGGTGTCTGTTATTCAGATATGATGAAAACCAGGAAAGTGCAGAACTATCTATTTTGTAAATTTTTAACTTTTGCAGCAATATAGTATGATCAACTAAATCAAACGCCTTTGATAGATCAAGAAATATAGTATAAATAATAATTATAAAGGTCCAATTGGGCATATCAAATTAAAGATAACCTTGACAACCTTGGATTTTCTGATGTTTGGTTATATCAATTTGAAGCAGATATTTCATTTGAATTAATAAAACAACGCTTGATTGACTCATATCATCAAAGTTGGTATTCAAATATCAATAACTCTAACAGGTTAGAAACATACTGCCGCTATAAACACAGTTTTGATATGGAAAAATATTTGAATCTATTAGATGATAACAAATTCCGAAGAGCACTGGGTAGATTTCGACTATTCTCTCACAATTTAGCCATTGAAAAGTGTAGATATCTTAATATCGCGCGAGAAAATAGAAAATGTATACATTGTAGCCAAAATATAGTAGAAAACAAATATCATTTTTTGCTTGTATAGGCACTTAAGACAGAAATAGTTTAAACCTTACTTTTGCAGATCGCCCACGATAAACAAATGTGATGCGTTAATGTATAATAGCTCGAACAGAACAATTATAAACTTATCAAAATATGTTTATTATGCATTTAAACTTCGAAATGAAATGCAAATTTACATTTCTTTACCACATTTCAACCTTTTTTCCAATTTAAAAAAAAAGAAAGAAAAAAAGCTATAACGCTTCTCTGTAAAATCAATGTAGATTTTGTATGCCATGATTTTTTTTGTTTTTTTTGTATTTGTATTTTTCTTATTTTCTCACAATTTTCTTTGATGTTCTCACTGATTGTATATGTATTGTGTGTGTGTAGGCTATACACGTTGTACTGAATAAAGTTATTATTATTATTATTAATATAATCACATGTTTGATTTGCAAGTAGCCTATATGAGAAAATACATTAATTGCTAATATTTAATTTTAATAAATGCTTCATATGAGACATGTTAATCATTGCCAGGATGGCCGAGTGGTCTAAGGCGCCATACTCATGGTACTACCTTAACAAGCGAGTGTTCTGGTCCTCCGAGAAAAAAACATATTTGGAAGTAAAATTCTTTTTTTTTTTTATCATGTATGGCTGATTTAAGGGTAGGAGATCCAGCCTAAAGTCAAAACATTTAGAAAGAAAGGTGGCGGGGCGGGGGTGTTGGTGGGGGGAGTATATGTCAGAAGTGAGATTTGAACCCACGCCCACAATCGTGGATCCCCCACATTCGTGGATCCTATGTGAATAAATCTTGAACTCAGTCTCATGAAAATCCAATCCTAATTACGCTTTGATACTCTCCGCTATAGTGTAGAGTTTCGTAGCGGGATAAAGGGTCTAGAAAGGAGTTACATTTTCGTAATCTATATCTGTGATGAAAATTGAAATCGACATATAGGGCCCTGTCTATATTTTATTTATCATTAATGCAATTTCGTACACTTGTAAAAATCTCATATAATTCACATGTTTGCTTTGCAAGTAGCATATGTGAGAAAATAAATTAATTACTAATATTTATTTTTAATTAATGCTTCATTTTATAAGATAGATAAGATAAGAGATAATATAAGATAATGGTTACTCAGAAAGCTGCATAAATGTAACATACAATTGCTATTATAGTGCAAGAAAAAAGAGGTATTAACATATTACAAAGTCTATCACTCACAATAAGTGCAAGTACAATAGATTAGGGGAGACAACATGTGATTACTTTTAGTAATTATACTGTTGTAAGTATTAGCCCCTGAATAAAATATTCCTTTAAAAGCGGCAAATTAAAACGCATGCCTTAATGAATCTCTTTTATTTATTATGTTTTCTTAATTATAATGATACATTTGTTGGATGAGGCTTATGCACTCAGATAGTTAGATACATTTGTTTAAATCAGTTTAATAATGCGTTTAGCTTAATCAAATATGTTTTTAGTTATATATAAATGCATTATAAATAAATTCGGCTAGTGCTCTGCAAATAGTGCTATTCTCGTTACTTAATAGCCAAGTAAATGTGCTACTATTATCTAGGAGTACACATTTATAACATTCCTTTGAAATGCAGTTAAACAAAATAGTTCTAATATAGTTATATCACTACGTGCAATCATCTGTCAGGATGGCCGAGTGGTCTAAGGCGCCAGACTCAAGGTAATACCTTAACAAGCGAGTGTTCTGGTCCACGAATGTGGGCTTGGGTTCAAATCCCACTTCTGACACATACTTTTGTTTCTCCATTATGTATGCCAGTTTTGGACACCTTTTGTTTTATATTAGGATTACTTGTCGTGCCCTTAATGGTTTATTCTCTTACTGCTCTGGCTTCTGCAAAGTCATTGAGTACCTTCATTGTGGCTTTCTAGGCTATTGTTTTTTTTTGTATTATATTTACACGAGCATATTTGTGTTTTACTTATATTGCCTATTGATGCTGCCTTGTTGGTTAGAGATTAGATCATGGCGGGGATTTCTTTATTTACACTGTCCTGTTTTAATGGGATGACAGTAGGGTAAGTGTGAGGTTTGGTGCACCCTAGAACCGGTTAAACCCCCAGTGGCCTACTTTGCCACTGACCGTTCCAAGGCGGTAGCCCTATTGTCAACCCTTTTTGTGTTTGTGATGTCGTTTGCATTTATTATTGCTTTTGCCTTCTTGTTTGTCTGTTTGCGTGTTTGTTTCTGTGTTTTGTGGTTTACTGTCCTCCTTGAATGCTACTTTCCCTGTCCGATCTTTTTATATTTCTTTTACTGACCCTCCTCCGCTTAAACAGGGATTATGCAAACTTGAAGGTAAAAAAAGTGGTTTATCAAGTGCGTCAGAATAACTATGTTTGTTTGTATTTTCAAAACATGTAAGGTTATTCACGACGGTCGATTTTTTTGTGGTGGTGGCAGACCACCCACTTTTCCTAGGTAGAACCAGTACTGTACACCTGCCGCCATCCGTAAGAATCGGCACTTCTTCACTTACAAGTCGAGCTCACAGTGGGATTCGAACCCGCAGCGGTGAGAGGCGAGAAGGTTTACACGCAACGTCGTTAACAACTCAGCCACCACGCAAATGATTAGTATACGAATGTATTAGTATAGGTCTGTGATAACTCAGTATGCCATATTGTTGGAGTATGCCATTTATATGGAAATTTTAGGTGGAAATCTGAAAACTTATTCAAAACTATGTTAAATTGTAGAACTTGCAATAGTAGAATGAATAATAAGTAATTTCTTAGTAAAATTGTTTTGTTTGATTTATCCAGATTTATTTTGTTTGTAAATGTCGTTTGTTTAGTTAGATACGCACTATGCAATGTGGTGTTTTTTTCTGGAGTATTTTTCCACATGACATACTGCGACTACTATTGTGCTAGCAATTACAGCTAAATATCTTACTGAATGTAAACTATTAAGTATACAGTCGGATTGCTAAAGAAAACAGGCATGTATTGCAATATACATATTCTAGGTCAGGGTCAGTTTAGTGAAGATTGGGATGAAGTTAATTAATCTAGGTAGTGAAATCAGATTAAATATCCGTTCAAAGCAGCTTTCGAAATTACAATTAAAACAGACTTAAGTCAAACTTAAGTCTAGAAATGTAATCGTTGAATTCGGGTAAACGGACCTTTTATGACCCTACAAATGATGGGGGTATAAAAAAGGTGCTGTTAAAGTTTGACGAAGATCAAACATGGTAATACTGAGATATAACAAATATAAATCACCCCACCCACCCGCCTGCCCAAGCTTTAACAAAAAGGTTAACGTAATGTATATTTCTGAGTAAGTAGGTCACAGTAACTTAGTTTTCAGGGCATGATCAGTGCTTCATGAAAAGATTGATTGATTGAATTGGATTTTATAGTCGCACCAACAGCTAAGGTCATATGGCGACTTTCCAGCTTCCAATGGTGGAGGAAGACCCCAGGTGCCCCTAAGGGCAATTTTCGTACACGGGCGGGCACCTGGGTAGAACCACCGACGTTCCGCAAGCCAGCTGGATAGCTTCCTCACATAAAGATTCCTAGGCCCCTGACGGATCGAACCTACAGCGGCGAGGGGCAAGTGATTTGAAGTCAGAGATGTTAACCACTCGGCCACGGACGCCCCTTTCATGAGAAGAAGGTGCTGTTCAAGTTTGATGAAGATCAATCCTGAGATATAACAAAAATAAATTTCAACCCCGCCAGTGAATTTTTTTTTCAGGGTATGGTCAGTGCATCATGCGAGGATGCTTTAACATTTGATGAAGGTTGGACACGGCAATGCTGAGATATAACAAAAAATAAAATGTTGACGCCCGCCCGCCTCCCGTCCGGTTTTCGCCAATCTATAAGCCGGTTTTTGGAAACCCGGCCTAAAAAGATTGCTTTTTTTATTTGTTTAACTGATACCTGATATTTCCTTCACTTAATTAACTTACATCAAAATGAGCGATGAATCAAGGAACAGCTGCACAAATCATATCTAGTACTGCAGCAGTCATTACCATGCAGTATGCCATCAGCTGCTGCAGTGAGGCATATAAATGGCATACTGCAGCAATATGGCATACTGCTTAGTCACAGACCTATACTCACATCGGTGGTTGCTGAAACCGTATTCTGCACTGTTGGTGTTTATTATTTTAGGGTATTCATTATGGACATATTGTATGTAAGTCTATGATAATATATCAATAAATTCGGTCTATGATAATACATGTATATGAATAAAATACAATACAGCAATATACTGCTCTACCTTGCGGAATCCGGTTGTAATGAAACACTCAGCAACACACTCAACAACAAATATCATATGTATAACATACTACAGGCCTATATAGACCATGGGCTACTCAACTTTTCGGTACCAACTCAGCTGGAACATTTAAATTCTACCGCCTTTTAGCTATATTTTAGGAAAAAAGAAGTAACCAGGACATTTTTTCTGAAACATTAATTTTTGTCAAAAACATGCAAATTTGAACAAAGATCGCTAAAAACTGGGTTTTTTTTTAAAATATTATTATCATTGCAATATTAGGGAGTTGAAGCTTCTGAAGGTTGTCTGTTATATTCATATACATACAAATAATGTTTAAAATGAACACAATGTACACAGCTTGCCATTTTGGGGGGAAATCAGCAAAAAAAGCATACAAATCGCTGAATTTTGGAATAATTATTTTAAAACAAATATGGACACTTCCAATTAAACAAAAATAGAAGTTTTTAAAGTGTTTTTTTCATTCATCTAAAGATGTCCTGAGATATAAGTAAAATTCTAAAGGAACAGAGATTTGGATAAACTGGGACATTTTGGCCCAAAAGTAGCAAATCTGAACCAAAATTCACTAAAAACGGGATTACTTTTAAAAAATATAATTCTCATTACAATATAAGGAGATTGAAAGTCCTTAAAGATATCTGTTCATATACATGTTCATGAAAATAAATATTTGGAATGAATAAAATATATAAATCTTGAAATTTTGTAGGGTAATCAACACAAAATGAATTAAAGTCGTTGATTGAATAGTTATGAAATTTTAAATTGTGATTAAAATATAACAAAACAGAAGTCGTTATTATTTTTCTTTAAATGTAAAGGTGTCATGAGCTAAAGAAGAGACAGTCCTAAAGGATCAACGATTTGAAAATGCCATTTCTTTTGACTCAGAATATCGATATTTAAACCAAAATCGCCAAAACACCCGTTGTATATTTAAGGACTATTGATCTGCCATCTTTATATAAAAACAACCTCCAAATTGGATGGGGTATGGTCAAGTTAAATTTGCAACCAAATGCGTACTTTAGGCATGAGCAATATCAACCATAATGTACATGACAGTAATTCAATATTATTTACGTGAACATAATATCAGAAAGAATACTTATATGGCTGAAATTGTGCCCTTTATATCCAAAAGGTTTGACGCAATGTTATTCAAAGTTTTTTTGTGTGTTTTTTAATGTCAAATAAATTGTTTCATTTATCCAGCGAGAGCAGACGAGACATCATTTCTAAATCAAATAAGCCGTGTTATCACATCATTTTAACAGTGGTGTACTTTTACAATTATTCTATACATATTTTCAGTTTGAAGGTGAATTTAACAATAGTATATAATTCAATGATGGAATCAAGGGTTGATAATCACATAGGCTTTTGCATATGTTAAATAAATAACTAGGAGGGTGTTCCACAGAACACTTGTGTAGGCTGTCATGTGCTTATTTCACGTTATCAGCTAGGTCAAATTGGTAAAGGTTTAATGGAAAGGGGAATAACGTAGCCGAAATGAAAGACAACTTTATTAGACTGATGTAACGACTTTCCTTGGGTGAGAGGAAGATGTTTCTGAAGTTTCATGAACATAGGTGAAATATTTTTTTAAGTTATGATCAAGTTCAGGTTGCAGGTTAAAGCGTGACGGACAGACGGACGAAGACGATGAATGAAGACAGACTACGGACAAAGCGATCTCTACCTGTCTGCCATGCTACGAAGGTGTCCTATCAAAGACAAATAAAATGGAACTTTGAATTGTAACATTTTTGTGAATCATTTTTTAACGTTATTTCAATCTTTTTAATTAAAAACTTAAATGTGTACTTAATTATCTCCCTTTATAGCAATACCTTTATTACAGAGAGGTCACACGTTAATATTATTTCGTATTGTTTCCTATATATACTTAACAAAAAAAGAAACTTTACATACTTTAGGACCTGTTTTAGAGAGTTAACGGTGACTTTATGTGAACGTTATCGATATTTACTTATTGGCCTGAGTATAGAGAGTACACCGACACAAGATTTTGTGCAATTGTACCGTGCACGGGCTAGCACGCTTTTCACTTCCGCTTTTGACCACTTACCTCGTGTTGACCTATCCCGGGTTCATTTCAATTGCTTTTTCTTACAAAGTCACACGTACTCTTTATCACTGACACGAAAACACAATTTTTTTACAATTTTGACTGAAAACGGGAATGCCACGTCTATCTGAAAATGACAGAAATCAGGCTGTCGGTATGCTTAGAGCCGGCACGTCTGTAAATGACGTTGCTCTTCATTTTGGGTGCTCTAGGCAAACAATTCACAACCTGACAACTCGGTATGCAACTACTGGGTCAGTTACGGATAGGTCGAGATCAGGTAGGCCCCGAGCGACGTCACGTAGAGACGACCGGTTCATTACGTTAACGCATTTACGTAATCGCTTTACCCCAGCAACGGTAACTGCACGGCGGCTCAGGGTCTCGGCTCAGACGATACGTAATCGTCTTAGACAAGATAGAGCACCAATTCGTGCGCGTCGACCTTATACAGGACAAATTCTAACTGCGCGTCACAGAGCCGCCCGCTTAGCTTGGGCTCGACGTCACAGGCACTGGACCCGAGCCCAATGGCGAAACGTGATTTTTACCGACGAGTCACGCTTCAGGGTCAGCTTTGCTGACGGTAGGGTCAGAGTTTACAGGCGACGGAACGAGAGATTTGCCCAATGTTGCGTGCAGGAACGAGACAGGTTTGGCGGTGGCAGCGTCATGGTTTGGGCGGGCATAATGGACAATCAGAAAACAGATTTGGTCATCGTTCCGGGCAACCTTAATGCAGTAGGGTATGTGAACATCCTGAGGAACAATCTCCTCCCATTTATGCAAAATCGGGGTCCGGGAGTGATTCTGCAGCAGGACAACGCGAGGCCCCACACAGCTCGTGTTACGACACAGTTTTTGGCTCAGAACGGCGTCAACGTCTTGTCGTGGCTGGCGGTTTCGCCCGACTAAAACCCCATAGAACACATGTGGGACGAGCTTGGGCGTCGGGTACGCAATAATCATCAAATCAACAATGTCAATGACCTGAGACATGCCCTCCTTGTTGAATGGCAGAACATACCCAATTACGTCATTCGCCGTCTCACAAATTCCATGAGGAGGAGAATAGCAACCTGCATTAGGGCCAACGGCGGTCACACACGCTATAAACACAACTTAATGCACATTGGCATTCAGACTGATACTCAAAAAGTCACTAAAACATTTCTTCACATTTTTGTGATTTTTGAAATCGACCCCTATGTCTTTTGACCTCAAATTTGACCTTCATTTTGAAGAAACCCGTTACCGACGCTGTTACAAACTCACAGGTATTGCTTCCAAGTTTCATAAAACATATACATACGTACACTATATTGTTCCAGAGTGACGTTATAACCATCAGTACCCCATGTAAAGTTTCTTTTTTTGCATAGTATATATAATCTAAAAAACTATATTCACATGTAATTTGCTTAAAAAGGATAACAATATTCTAATTTGTTTGGTTATCTTTACCT
This sequence comes from Cyrtodaria siliqua, assembly GCA_037043455.1. Lineage (NCBI taxonomy): Eukaryota > Metazoa > Mollusca > Bivalvia > Adapedonta > Hiatellidae > Cyrtodaria > Cyrtodaria siliqua. Next base: position 1,127 of record JAWPHD010026426.1, on the reverse strand, counting down.
TCTTTCGATAGAATGTGCGTGTCATGGTTAAAATGATTAAATGTTTGCTTTCATATGTGTTTATACGTTTTAAGTGTTGAACTATTGAACTGTTTTAAGTATATGTGACTTACGTAACCATTTTGAATGCAATCAAATACACACAAAAATATTGGTGGAGTTAATCCATGCCATACATCCATATCTATATCAATTTAGAACATTTTCTTAAAAATTACCTCCCTTTATAAAACAATAGTTTTTCACACTTAGTCTACGGAACTAAAAATACTATCCAGGCTTAAAAGAAGCGCAAGACATTGACCTTTTTGAAAATGCATATTATGATTTGCCAGCTTGAGTGGTACCAATATGTCAAAATGTGGGTAGTAGCCCACGGCCTAATACCGTTTTATAAATGAAACTACCAACAAAAAATTCCGTAACATTTTGAGTGTAGGATTAGTACTTTTATTTTATGCTTAGCAATGAAAAAGTGGATTTCAGCAGTGAAATAAAAGAGTATTATTTTTTCACTGCTTGAATAACTTTTTTTCAATGTCAAAAATAAATGTCAAAACTAAGACGGAAGGCATACCAGGGGAATTAGAGAATTAGACAACAATTATGACACTGGTGTTAGCGAATTGGACAGAACCCGGAACCAACATGATGATATAATAGCTTATACCCTATGGAATTAGACATTTTGCTCCTAGGGACGGGAAAAATGCAATCAATTTGGTGCATAACGAAATAGGCATAGTAACGAAATCAAGCGCCATAACTCTGCTGTTACTAATACTGATGTGTGTGTGTGGGGGGTGGGGGTGGGGGGTGGGGGGGGGGGGAGGGTATCATTGCCGTATCGGGTACTACAGAAAAGTACCCGAAAATCTTTGAATTCCAGAACGGCCCCCAAATATACAGAAAGGTACCCGGACAAGCAAAATCTCCTTGGCGGAATTGAAACAATTTAGAACTTGATAAAACAACTACATAAACAATATTGTTTATCATTGACTATTGCGCTATTGATCTTAAAAACATATTTAGTTTGCCATAGTTAGTAATAAAATACAGAACGTATTGTCGTAAAACCGGAAGTTGTCAATCATCAAACCACACGCAAAAAAAGTAAACAAATA
>JAWPHD010026425.1:0-13116 GCA_037043455.1 Cyrtodaria siliqua | reverse complement strand
TTACGCATATATATTCAGTTCTTACGACATATATATTCAGTTCTTACACATATGCATTCAGTTCTTACACATATATATTCAGTTCTGACGCATATATATTGAGTGCTTACGCATATATATTCCGTTCTTACGCATATATATTCAGTGCTTACGCATATATATTCCGTTCTTACGCATATATATGCAGTTCTTACGCATATATTCAGTTCTTACTCATAAATATGCAGTTCTTACGCATATATATTCAGTTCTGACGCCTATATATTCCTTTCTGACGCATATATATTCAGTTCTCACGCATATATATTCAGTTCTTACGCATATATATTCAGTTCTTACACATACATATTCAGTTCTTACACATCTATATTCAGTTCTTACGCATATATATTCAGTTCTTACGCATATATATTCAGTTCTTACTCATATATATTCAGTTCTTATATATATTCAGTTCTTACGCATATATATTCAGTTCTTACGCATATATATTCAGTTCTTCACATATATATTCAGTTCTTAAACATATATATTCAGTTCTTACACATATATATTCAATTCTGACGCATATATATTCAGTTCTTACGCATATATATTCAGTTCTTATATATATTCAGTTCTTACGCATACATATTCAGTTTTTACGCATATCTTTTATATATTCCGTTCTTACGCATATATGTTCAGTTCTTACGCATATATGATCAGTTCTTACGCATATATATTCAGTGCTTACGCATACATGTTCAGTTCTTACGCATATATATTGAGTTCTTACGCATATATGTTCAGTTCTTATGCATATATGTTCAGTTCTTACGCATATATATTCCGTTCTTACGCATATATATTCCGTTCTTATGCATATATATTCCGTTCTTACGCATATATTCAGTTCTTACACATATATATTCAGTTCTTGCACATATATATTCAGTTCTTGCACATATATATTCAGTTCTTACACATATATATTCAGTTCTTACACATATATATTCATGTCCTACGCATATATATTCAGTTCTTACGAATATATGTTCAGTTCTTACGCATATATATTCAGTTCTTACACATATATATTCAGTTCTTACATATATATATTCAGTTCTTACACATATATATTCAGTTCTTACGCATATATATTCAGTTCTTATATATATTTAGTTCTTACGCATATATATTCAGTTTTTACGCATATATTTTATATATTCCGTTCTGACGCCTATATATTCCGTTCTGACGTATATATATTCAGTTCTCACGCATATATATTCAGTTCTTACACATATATATTCAGTTCTTACGCATATATATTCAGTTCTTACACATATATATTCAGTTCTTACGCATATATATTCAGTTCTGACGCATATATATTTCGTTCTTACGCATATATATTCCGTTCTTACGCATATATATTTCGTTTTTACGCATATATATTCAGTTCTAACGCATACATGTTCAGTTCTAACACATATATATATTGAGTTCTTACGCATATATTTTCAGTTCTTACGCATATATATTCAGTGCTTACGCATATATGTTCAGTTCTTAAACATATATATATTGAGTTCTTACGCATATAAGTACAGTTCTTCCGCATATATATTCAGTTCTTACGCATTTATGTTCAGTTCTTACGCATATATATTCAGTTCTTACGCATATATGTTCAGTTTTTACGCATATATATTCAGTTCTTACGCTTATATGTTCAGTTCTTACGCATATATATTCAGTTCTTATATATATTCAGTTCTTAAGCATATATATTCAGTTCTTACGGATATATATTCAGTTCTTACACATATATATTCAGTTCTTACACATATATATTCAGTTCTTACGCATATATGTACAGTTCTGACGCATATATATTCAGTTCTTACGCATATATGTTCAGTTCTTAAGCATATATATTCAGTTCTTACGCATATATGTTCAGTTCTTACTCATATATATTGTGTACATATGCGTATTCAGTTCTTATATATATTCACTTCTTACGCATATATATTCAGTTCTGACTCATATATATTCCGTTCTTACGCATATATATTCCGTTCTTACGCATTTATATTCCGTTCTTACGCATATATATTCCGTTCTTACGCATATATATTCAGTGCTTACGCATATATGTTCAGTTCTTACACATATATATTTTGAGTTCTTACGCATATATGTTCAGTTCTTACGCATATATATTCAGTGCTGACGCATATATGTTAAGTTCTTACACATATATATATTGAGTTCTTACGCATATATGTATAGTTCTTACGCATATATATTCAGTTCTTAGGCATATATGTTCAGTTCTTACGCATATATATTCAGTTCTTACGCATATATGTTCAGTTCTTACGCATATATATTCAGTGCTTACGCATATATGTTCAGTTCTTACACATATATATATTGAGTTCTTACGCATATATGTACAGTTCTTCCGCATATATATTCAGTTCTTACGCGTTGATGTTCAGTTCATTCGCATATATATTCAGTTCTTACGCATATATGTTCGGTTTTTACGCATATATATTCAGTTCTTACGCATATATGTTCAGTTCTTACGCATATATATTCAGTTCTTATATATATTCAGTTCTTACGCATATATATTCAGTTCTTACGGATATATATTCAGTTCTTACACATATATATTCAGTTCTTACACATATATATTCAGTTCTTACGAATATATGTACAGTTCTTACGCATATATATTCAGTTCTTACGCATATATGTTCAGTTCTTAAGCATATATATTCAGTTCTTACGCATATATGTTCAGTTCTTACTCATATATATTGTGTACATATGCGTATTCAGTTCTTATATATATTCACTTCTTACGCATATATATTCAGTTCTGACGCATATATATTCCGTTCTTACGCATATATATTCCGTTCTTACGCATTTATATTCCGTTCTTACGCATATATATTCCGTTCTTACGCATATATATTCAGTGCTTACGCATATATGTTCAGTTCTTACACATATATATATTGAGTTCTTACGCATATATGTTCAGTTCTTACGCATATATATTCAGTGCTTACGAATATATATTCAGTTCTTACACATATATATTCAGTTCTTACGCATATATGTACAGTTCTTACGCATATATATTCAGTTCTAACGCATATATGTTCAGTTCTTAAGCATATATATTCAGTTCTTACGCATATATGTTCAGTTATTACTCATATATATTGAGTATATATGCGTATTCAGTTCTTATATATATTCAGGTCTTACGCATATATATTCAGTTCTTAGGCATATATATTTAGTTCTTACACATATATATTCAGTTCTTACACATATATATTCAGTACTTACACATATATGTTCAGTTCTTACGCATATATATTCAGTTCTTACACATATATATTCAGTTCTTACACATATGCATTCAGTTCTTACACATATATATTCAGTTCTGACGCATATATATTGAGTGCTTACGCATATATATTCCGTTCTTACGCATATATATTCAGTGCTTACGCATATATATTCCGTTCTTACGCATATATATGCAGTTCTTACGCATATATTCAGTTCTTACTCATATATATGCAGTTCTTACGCATATATATTCAGTTCTTACGCATATATATTCAGTTCTTACGCATATATGTTCAGTTCTTACGCATATATGTTCAGTTCTTACGCATATATGTTCAGTTCTGACGCTTATATGTTCAGTTCTTGCGCATATATATTCAGTTCTTGCACATATATATTCAGTTCTTACACATATATATTCAGTTCTTACACATATATATTTAGTTCTTACACATATATATTCAGTTCTTACGCATATATGTTCAGTTCTTACGCATATATATTCAGTTCTTACACATATATATTCAGTTCTTGCACATATATATTCAATTCTTATATATATTCAGTTCTTACGCATATATATTCAGTTCTTACGCATATATATTCTGTTCTTACGCATATATCTTCAGTTCTTACGCATATATATTCCGTTCTCATGCATATATATTCAGTTCTCACGAATATATATTCAGTTCTTACGCATATATATTCAGTTCTTACACATATATATTCAGTTCTTACGCATATGTATTCAGTTCTGACGCATATATATTCAGTTCTTACGCATAAATATTCCGTTCTTACGCATATATATTCCGTTATATATTCCGTTCTTACGCATATATATTCCTTTCTTACGCATATATATTCCGTTCTCACGCATATATATTCAGTTCTCACGCATATATATTCCGTTCTCACGCATATATATTCAGTTTTCACGCATATATATTCAGTTCTTACGCATATATATTCAGTTCTTACACATATATATTCAGTTCTTACGCATATATATTCAGTTCTTACGCATATATATTCCGTTCTTACGCATATATATTCCGTTATATATTCCGTTCTTACGCATATATATTCCGTTCTTACGCATATATATTCCGTTCTCACGCATATATATTCAGTTCTCACGCATATATATTCCGTTCTCACGCATATATATTCAGTTCTCACGCATATATATTCAGTTCTTACGCATATATATTCAGTTCTTACACATATATATTCAGTTCTTACGCATATATACGCATATATATTCAGTTCTTACCCATATATATTCAGTTCTGACGCATATATATTCCGTTCTTACGCATATATTCAGTTCTTACGCATATATATTCAGTTCTTACGCATATATATTCAGTTCTTACGCATATATATTCCGTTCTTATGCATATATATTGTGTTCTTTCGCATATATATTCCGTTCTTCCGCATATATGTACAGTTCTTACGCATATATATTCAGTTCTTACGCATATATTTTCAGTTCTTACGCATATATATTCAGTTCTTACGCATATATATTGAGTTCTTACGCATATATATTGAGTTCTTACGCATATATGTTCAGTTCTTACGCATATATATTCAGTTCTGACGCATATATATTCCGTTCTTACGCGTATATATTCCATTCTTACGCATATATGTTCAGTTCTTACACATATATATTCAGTTCTTACGCATATATGTTCAGTTCTTACGCATATATGTTCAGTGCTTACGCATATATGTTCAGTTCTTACGCATATATATTGAGTTCTTACGCATATATGTTCAGTTCTTACGCATATATGTTCAGTTCTTACGCATATATATTCAGTTCTTACGCATATATATTCAGTTCTTACGCATTTTTCAGTTCTAAGGCATATATATTCAGTTCTTACGCATATATATTCAGTTCTTACGCATATATGTTCAGTTCTTGCACATATATATTCAGTTCTTACACATATATATAGTTCTTACACATATATATTCAGTTCTTACACAAATATATTCAGTTCTTACGCATATATATTCCATTCTTACGCATATATATTCAGTTCTTACGCATATATATTCAGTTCTTACGCATATATATTCAGTTCTTACAAATATATATTCCGTTCTTACGCATATATATTCCGTTCTTACGCATATATATTCAGTTCTTACGCTTATATATTCAGTTCTTACACATATATATTCAGTTCTTACACATATATCTTTAGTTCTTACGCATATATATTCAGTTCTTACGCATAAATATTCAGTTCTAACACATATATATTCAGTTCTTACACATATATATTCAGTTCTTACACATATATATTCAGTTCTTACACATAAATATTCAGTTCTTACACATATATTCAGTTCTTACACATATATATTTAGTTCTGACGCATATATATTCAGTTCTTACACATATATATTTAGTTCTGACGCATATATATTCAGTTCTTACACATATATATTCAGTTCTTACACATATATATTGAGTTCTTACAAATATATATACAGTTCTTACAAATATATATTCCGTTCTTACGCATATATATTCCGTTCTTACGCATATATATTCAGTTCTTACGCTTATATATTCAGTTCTTACGCATATATGTACAGTTCTTACGCATATATATTCAGTTCTTACGCATATATGTTCAGTTCTTAAGCATATATATTCAGTTCTTACGCATATATGTTCAGTTATTACTCATATATATTGAGTATATATGCGTATTCAGTTCTTATATATATTCAGGTCTTACGCATATATATATTGAGTTCTTACGCATATATGTATAGTTCTTACGCATATATATTCAGTTCTTAGGCATATATGTTCAGTTCTTACGCATATATATTCAGTTCTTACGCATATAAGTTCAGTTCTTACGCATATATATTCAGTGCTTACGCATATATGTTCAGTTCTTACACATATATATATTGAGTTCTTACGCATATATGTACAGTTCTTCCGCATATATATTCAGTTCTTACGCATTGATGTTCAGTTCATTCGCATATATATTCAGTTCTTACGCATATATGTTCGGTTTTTACGCATATATATTCAGTTCTTACGCATATATGTTCAGTTCTTACGCATATATATTCAGTTCTTATATATATTCAGTTCTTACGCATATATATTCAGTTCTTACGGATATATATTCAGTTCTTACACATATATATTCAGTTCTTACACATATATATTCAGTTCTTACGAATATATGTACAGTTCTTACGCATATATATTCAGTTCTTACGCATATATGTTCAGTTCTTACATATATATTTAGTTTTTACACATATATATTCAGTTCTTACGCATATATGTTCAGTTCTTACGCATATATATTCAGTTCTTACACATATATATTCAGTTCTTGCACATATATATTTAATTCTTATATATATTCAGTTCTTACGCATATATATTCAGTTCTTACGCATATATATTCTGTTCTTACGCATATATCTTCAGTTCTTACGCATATATATTCCGTTCTCATGCATATATATTCAGTTCTCACGAATATATATTCAGTTCTTACGCATATATATTCAGTTCTTACACATATATATTCAGTTCTTACGCATATGTATTCAGTTCTGACGCATATATATTCAGTTCTTACGCATAAATATTCCGTTCTTACGCATATATATTCCGTTATATATTCCGTTCTTACGCATATATATTCCTTTCTTACGCATATATATTCCGTTCTCACGCATATATATTCAGTTCTCACGCATATATATTCCGTTCTCACGCATATATATTCAGTTCTCACGCATATATATTCAGTTCTTACGCATATATATTCAGTTCTTACACATATATATTCAGTTCTTACGCATATATATTCAGTTCTTACGCATATATATTCCGTTCTTACGCATATATATTCCGTTATTTATTCCGTTCTTACGCATATATATTCCGTTCTTACGCATATATATTCCGTTCTCACGCATATATATTCAGTTCTCACGCATATATATTCCGTTCTCACGCATATATATTCAGTTCTCACGCATATATATTCAGTTCTTACGCATATATATTCAGTTCTTACACATATATATTCAGTTCTTACGCATATATACGCATATACATTCAGTTCTTACCCATATATATTCAGTTCTGACGCATATATATTCCGTTCTTACGCATATATTCAGTTCTTACGCATATATATTCAGTTCTTACGCATATATATTCAGTTCTTACGCATATATATTCCGTTCTTATGCATATATATTGTGTTCTTTCGCATATATATTCCGTTCTTCCGCATATATGTACAGTTCTTACGCATATATATTCAGTTCTTACGCATATATTTTCAGTTCTTACGCATATATATTCAGTTCTTACGCATATATATTGAGTTCTTACGCATATATATTGAGTTCTTACGCATATATGTTCAGTTCTTACACATATATATTCAGTTCTGACGCATATATATTCCGTTCTTACGCGTATATATTCCATTCTTACGCATATATGTTCAGTTCTTACACATATATATTCAGTTCTTACGCATATATGTTCAGTTCTTACGCATATATGTTCAGTGCTTACGCATATATGTTCAGTTCTTACGCATATATATTGAGTTCTTACGCATATATGTTCAGTTCTTACGCATATATGTTCAGTTCTTACGCATATATATTCAGTTCTTACGCATTTTTCAGTTCTAAGGCATATATATTCAGTTCTTACGCATATATATTCAGTTCTTACGCATATATGTTCAGTTCTTGCACATATATATTCAGTTCTTACACATATATATAGTTCTTACACATATATATTTAGTTCTTACACATATATATTCAGTTCTTACGCATATATGTTCAGTTCTTACGCATATATATTCAGTTCTTACACATATATATTCAGTTCTTACACATATATATTCATTCTTATATTTATTCAGTTCTTACGCATATATATTCAGTTCTTACGCATATATATTCAGTTCTTACGCATATATATTCAGTTCTTACAAATATATATTCCGTTCTTACGCATATATATTCAGTTCTTACGCTTATATATTCAGTTCTTACACATATATATTCAGTTCCTTACACATATATCTTTAGTTCTTACGCATATATATTCAGTTCTTACGCATAAATATTCAGTTCTAACACATATATATTCAGTTCTTACACATATATATTCAGTCTTACACATATATATTCAGTTCTTACACATAAATATTCAGTTCTTACACATATATTCAGTTCTTACACATATATATTAGTTCTGACGCATATATATTCAGTTCTTACACATATATATTTAGTTCTGACGCATATATATTCAGTTCTTACACATATATATTCAGTTCTTACACATATATATTGAGTCTTACAAATATATATACAGTTCTTACAAATATATATTCGTTCTTACGCATATATATTCCGTTCTACGCATATATATTCAGTTCTTACGCTTATATATTCAGTTCTTACACATATATATTCAGTTCTTACACATATATATTCAGTTCTTACACATATATCTTCAGTTCTTACGCATATATATTCAGTTCTTACACATAAATATTCAGTTCTTACACATATATTCAGTTCTTAATACATATAATTTAGTTCTGACGCATATATATTCAGTACTTACACATATATATTTTGTTCTGACGCATATATATTCGTTCTTACGCATATATAATTCCGTTCTTACGCATATATATTCAGTGTTTTACGCATATATTCAGTTCTTACGCATATATATTCCGTTCGTACGCATATATATTGAGTTCTTACGCATATATTCAGTTCTTACGCATATATATTCAATTCATGCGCATATATATTAGGTTTCTTTACGCATATATATTCAGTTCTACGCATATATATTCAGTTCTTACACTTATATATTCAGTTATTTAGGAGGCACAAAACTAACTAACACATCAGAAACGTATTATCATTGATTAAGTGTTTGGCAAATCAGTGCCTCCAAAAATAACGTTGGCTATTCACGAGTAATAGCCTGTATTATTTAGGAAGGCACAAAACTAACTAACACATCAGAAACGTATTATCATTTATTAAGTTTTTGGCAAATCATGGGCGCGGCTCCAAAGATCGGGCTGCCGGCAACAAATACATTATATGGCAGCCCTAACAATTTTCACAAAAGGAAGCCCCAAACGGCTTCATTAAAATGTTTTATCAAAACTCTAATTATAAATTTAAATGTTTCTGCGTTTAATAATTGAAAGTTAATTATTTTTGGAAATTTTTACAATAATGTGCACAGCCGAACTAGGCGTGGTGCACCACAGTAAAGCCCAAAGGGCTTAAATATTTCATGCTGTAATCCCGACCCTGGGAAACAGTGGTCAGTATTACATTGAAAATTTACTTAATATAAAATTGTTAATTGTCATTAACTGTGATTTTACTGAATTGAAGGGATTCGCTGACGGCCTATATAGTTCCAGTTCGCCAGACACTACACATTACTCGTTAGGCAGTTTCTATATATGTACATTGATAAGCACTATCCGACACAGTCGTTGTTAGCGAAGTACCGTCCGTCATCTCGAAATCCTTCCGGAGTCGCACCGATCTTCTGTATATTTTCTGTATGTCCGTTGTGCTGAATAATATGCAGACAACAGCAAGATCCTTTTCTTAGCAGCGGATTTACTACGTTTCATGTAACTTATGAAATATGTGGCTTAAACATAGGCCAGTGTATATGCTGCCTACACAGTTATGGCCATCAACGTACAGTATTTTGAAAATATGGGGTGAGGAGGGTGGGGAAAATATTAGGATTTTACTCAACATAAAAATTGCCAATGTCCAGGTATTTTCCAGCAGAAAAGAATGACTCAACGCTGCGCATGCGTAATTATACTTCTTTTTCAAATGCAGATCTACGGCACAACAACTGGGGGTGCATTGTGCCTCCAAAATAACGTTGGCTATTCACGAGTAATAGCCTGTATTATTTAGGAAGGCACAAAACTAACTAACACATCAGAAACGTATTATCATTTATTAGTTTTTGGCAAATTCATGGGCGCGGCTCCAAAGATCGGGCTGCCGGCAACAAATACATTATATGGCAGCCCTAACAATTTTCACAAAAGGAAGCCCCAAACGGCTTCATTAAAATGTTTTATCAAAACTCTAATTATAAATTTAAATGTTTCTGCGTTAATAATTGAAAGTTATTATTTTTGGAAAGTTTACAATAAGTTGCACAGCCGAACTAGGCGTGGTGCACCACAGTAAAGCCCCAAAGGGCTTAAATATTTCATGCTGTAATCCGAACCTGGGGAAAAGTGGTCAGTATTACATTGAAATTTACTTAATATAAATTGTTAATTGTCATTAACTGTGATTTAACGATTTGAAGATTCGCTGACGGCATATGGCAGCATCAAAATAATGTTTTGATAATGCCACCGCCAAAAGAAAAGTGTTCTTTGGCAGAAGCGAATCCCTCGCAAACGAAAGAAAATTGCATATAGTATGATAATTATAGAACACTTATGCCTACTGCATATATGTATGCGTGAGCCGCGCCCCAACACAGTAGAACCAGCAATTTACGTGAAAGCAATATAATAATGCACTTTATGTAACTTGTGAATAAACATTTCTAGTCCTGCCGCAAATTGGTTCAGGAAGAGTTGGTTACCCAACGTCGACAGATGAACGCCTTCACCGTCATATAAAATTTCATTGAATTTTGTCAGATCTGTGTGCCGTAGATAGTGCCCATTGTTTCGTAGTACACAAGCTGCAGCAAAACTATTTATTCGACGTCTAGCCTTGTCCATTGCCACCACGTCAACTGTATAACGATACTTTAACCTTGGCAAAATTTCTGACCAAATTACTTTAACATGTGGTAGTTCTCTTGAAATGAACGTTAATAAGTTTGAAATCTCGTGCCTGATTGCAAACAAGGACCTCATTCCTAAATCATTGCCGCCACAATGCACCAGGATGTAATCTGGGTTTGGACCAACCTTCATCAAAGTCACCAACTTAGCTTTCTAGCTTTCAAATCGCCCAAAGGCATACCACCGTAGCCCTGCCACCATAACTGTATACCCAGAGCGTCCAGCCCTAGGTTGATTCCACCCGGACTACAACGTGCTGCTAAAAATGCTCTTTTGATGAAGGAGGAGCCCACACACCAGACCGTACGCTGACCTGAAACACTTGGTTTCCGTTAACGACATGTTGAGAATCAGGAAAACCACTTTATATAAGTGTACTCTTACAATTTATAGGATTCTAGCAGTTTGACATTAATTATCTAACAACTGAAGTGATTGTTATTTCGGTTAATTCAAACCCCAGAAGGAGATATTAACCCCTTTTCTTCACCGAACTTAATCTCTCTTAGGAGCTAGAAGACTGGGAATTATATGACTTGGTGGGCGAATATAGGAACGATAAGCTGTGGAGCTCCATCTTCCTGCCCTCTTGATAGTTTCAACAGAATGTCCAATGCTGGCTGCAGCCGTGGCAGCACCAATCCGAAAAGAGTGTGCAGTGTAACAAGAGTAATCAAGATTGAGGAAAGATAAGACTCTCTTCAGTACTGATGAAAACTGATATCGTGTCAGGGGACTACCGTTAAAATGACAAAATAACGGACCTGCTATCCTGGGTCTGATCAGTAAAAATCGTTCGAAACTGCTTATAGGACATAAGGCTGCGCCTGACCTTACAAGTAGTAAATTAACTCCCTTGCCATTCTGGTCGGTCTTGGAAAACCTCAACGAAATTGCCAATGTGCCTTGTTTGACATCTAATGCAATGTCATCAATGGCTATAACATTTCTAATGCATTTCTCTTTCGTGACTGTTATCTCTCCTACTCTAAAGAACCCGAAAAATGCTAACGTATAGGCTGCTGCAAACAGCGTCGACTCGTAACCGTTTACACACACTCCGTGAAGCCTTGACAAAACCCCCCTAAGTAACTGCGGCGTAATTGGTAATCTAGCGTCACATTTTTTGAGGATCGCTTCATTCCCTCCAGTAATTTCGTAACTATAAAATGTTTTGTAATGTCCTCTTGGTTATTTATTTTGCACTGAAAACCAATGGAGCATGTATACAAGCGAGCAGTAATGTACGCCATGCCCTGTATTGATAGCGAGGCTATAAACTGCACTATTTGTTCAAGTACTGGTGGCCACAATTCCTGCATGCCATACTGCGTTCTAAATGATTGGAAGCTACGCAGTCCCACATTGTAAGAGTCTTTCGTGTTAACAGATAAAGATGCGTTCAGCAATCGTGAGGCTTCACTTTGTAAATCAGCGATAGGAATTGACTCGGTATCTCTTCTGGCAGTGACTCTGCCTCCGGGGTCAACGCTCTGAATCGGTCCCACTGTTTACGGGAAATAGAATCAGCTATAGAATTACGTTTAGATGAAATGTGGACAGCTTTGAAGATAATGCCGTATTTCATGGCTAATAACACAAATTGCCTTACCAGGTGCATGAGACGTTTGGACCTGGATGACTGTTTATTTATCACTGTGACCAGGGCTTCATTATCGATATGCAAGATAATCTTTCTATTGCTAAGTTCAGGAGCCCACAGAATAACTGCTAACACCACCGGAACCATCTCCAGAAATGTGATATCAGATATGGTTGGGCTGCTTTTCCATGTAGAAGGCCACGAGAAAAATGA
>JAWPHD010026424.1:0-13120 GCA_037043455.1 Cyrtodaria siliqua | reverse complement strand
TACATATATATATTCAGTTTTTACACATATATATTCAGTTCTTACACATATATATTCAGTTCTTACACATATATATTCAGTTCTTACACATATATTCAATTCTTACGCATATATATTCAGTTCTTACGCATATATGTTCAGTTCTTACACATATATATTCAGTTCTTACGCATATATATTTCGTTCATACGCATATATATTCCGTTCTTAAGCAAATATATTCCGTTCTTAGGCATATATATTCCGTTCTTACGCATATATATTCCGTTCTTACGCATATATATTCAGTTCTTCGGCATATATATTCCGTTCTTATGCATATATATTCCGTTCTTACACATATATATTCCGTTCTTACACATATATATTCCATTCTTACACATATATATTCAGTTCTTACACATATATATTCAGTTCTTACATATATATATTCAGTTCTTACACATATATATTCAGTTCTTACACATATATATTCAGTTCTTACGCATATATTTTCAGTTCTTACGCATATATATTCCGTTCTTACGAATATATATTCCGTTCTTACGCATATATATTTCGTTCTTACGCATATATTTAGTTCTTACGCATATATATTCCGTTCTTACGCATATATATTCAGTTCTTACATATATATATTCAGTTCTTACACATATATATTCAGTTCTTACACATATATATTCAGTTCTTACACATATGTATTCAGTTCTTACACATATATAATCAGTTCTTACACACATATATTCAGTTCTTACAAATATATTTTCAGTTCTTACACATATATATTCAGTTCTTACGCATATATATTCCGTTCTTACGCATATATATTCAGTTCTTAGGCATATATATTCCGTTCTTATGCATATATATTCAGTTCTTACGCATATATATTCCGTTCTTACACATATATATCCAGTTCCTACACATATATATTCAGTTCTTACACATATATATTCAGTTCTTACACATATATCAGTTCTTACACACATATATTCAGTTCTTACACATATATATTCAGTTCTTACAAATATATATTCCGTTCTTACGCATATATTTTCAGTTCTTACGCATATATATTCAGTTCTTAGGCATATATATTCCGTTCTTATGCATATATATTCAGTTCTTACACATATATATTCCGTTCTTACACATATATATCCAGTTCTTACACATATATATTCAGTTCATACAAATATATATTCAGTTCTTACACATATATATTCAGTTCTTACAAATATATATTCCGTTCTTACGCATATATATTCAGTTCTTACGCATATATATTCAGTTCTTACGCATATATATTCCGTTCTTACACATATATATTCAGTTCTTACACATATATATTCAGTTCTTACACATACATATTTCGTTCTTAAGCATATATTTTCAGTTCTTACACATATATATTCAGTTCTTACACATATATATTCAGTTCTTACAAATATATATTCCTTTCTTACGCATATATATTCCGTTCTTACACATATATATTCAGTTCTTACGCATATATATTCCTTTTTTACGCATATATATTCCGTTCTTACGCATATATATTCCGTTCTTACGCATATATATTCCGTTCTTACGCATATATATTCCTTTTTTACACATATATATTCCGTTCTTATGCATATATATTCAGTTCTTACACATATATATATTCAGTTCTTACACATATATATTCAGTTCTTACACATATATATTCAGTTCTTACACATATATATTCCATTCTTACGCATATATATTCCGTTCTTACACATATATATTTCGTTCTTACGCATATATATTCAGTTCTTACGCATATATATTCCGTTTTTACGCATATATATTCCGTTCTTACACATATATATTCCGTTCTTACGCATATATATTCCGTTCTTACGCATATATATTCCATTCTTACGCATATATATTCCTTTTGTACACATATATATTCCGTTCTTATGCATATATATTCCGTTCTTACACATATATATTCAGTTCTTACACATATACATTCAGTTCTTACACATATATATTCAGTTCTTACACATATATATTCCATTCTTACGCATATATATTCCGTTCTTACACATATATATTTCGTTGTTACGCATATATATTCAGTTCTTACATATATATATTCAGTTTTTACACATATATATTCAGTTCTTACACATATATATTCAGTTCTTACACATATATATTCAGTTCTTACACATATATTCAATTCTTACGCATATATATTCAGTTCTTACGCATATATGTTCAGTTCTTACACATATATATTCAGTTCTTACGCCTATATATTTCGTTCATACGCATATATATTCCGTTCTTACGCAAATATATTCCGTTCTTACGCATATATATTCCGTTCTTACGCATATATATTCCGTTCTTACGCATATATATTCAGTTCTTCGGCATATATATTCCGTTCTTATGCATATATATTCCGTTCTTACACATATATATTCCGTTCTTACACATATATATTCAGTTCTTACATATATATATTCAGTTCTTACACATATATATTCAGTTCTTACACATATATATTCCGTTCTTACACATATATATTCAGTTCTTACACATATATATTCAGTTCTTACAAATATATATTCAGTTCTTACACATATATATTCAGTTCTTACAAATATATATTCCGTTCTTACCCATATATATTCAGTTCTTACACATATATATTCAGTTCTTACGCATATATATTCAGTTCTTACACATATATATTCAGTTCTTACACATATATATTCAGTTCTTACACATATATATTTCGTTCTTACGCATATATATTCAGTTCTTACACATATATATTCAGTTCTTACACATATATATTCAGTTCTTACAAATATATATTCCTTTCTTACGCATATATATTCCGTTCTTACACATATATATTCAGTTCTAACGCATATATATTCCGTTTTTACGCATATATATCCGTTCTTACGCATATATATTCCTTTCTTACGCATATATAATCCGTTCTTACGCATATATATTCCTCTTTTTTTTTTTTTACACATATATATTCCGTTCTTATGCATATATATTCAGTTCTTACACATATATATTCAGTTCTTACACATATATATTCAGTTCTTACACATATATATTCAGTTCTTACACATATATATTCCATTCTTACGCATATATATTCCGTTCTTACACATATATATATCGTTCTTACGCATATATATTCAGTTCTTACATATATATATTCAGTTCTTACACATATATATTCAGTTCTTACACATATATATTCAGTTCTTACACATATATATTCAGTTCTTACGCATATATATTCAGTTCTTACTCATATATTCAGTACTTACGCATATATATTCAGTTCTTACGCATATAGATTCAGTTCTTACGCATATATATTCCGTTCTTACGCATATATATTCCTTTTTTACGCATATATATTCCGTTCTTACGCATATATATTCCGTTCTTACGCATATATATTCCGTTCTTACGCATATATATTCCTTTTTTACACATATATATTCCGTTCTTATGCATATATATTCAGTTCTTACACATATATATATTCAGTTCTTACACATATATATTCAGTTCTTACACATATATATTCAGTTCTTACACATATATATTCCATTCTTACGCATATATATTCCGTTCTTACACATATATATTTCGTTCTTACGCATATATATTCAGTTCTTACGCATATATATTCCGTTTTTACGCATATATATTCCGTTCTTACACATATATATTCCGTTCTTACGCATATATATTCCGTTCTTACGCATATATATTCCATTCTTACGCATATATATTCCTTTTGTACACATATATATTCCGTTCTTATGCATATATATTCCGTTCTTACACATATATATTCAGTTCTTACACATATACATTCAGTTCTTACACATATATATTCAGTTCTTACACATATATATTCCATTCTTACGCATATATATTCCGTTCTTACACATATATATTTCGTTGTTACGCATATATATTCAGTTCTTACATATATATATTCAGTTTTTACACATATATATTCAGTTCTTACACATATATATTCAGTTCTTACACATATATATTCAGTTCTTACACATATATTCAATTCTTACGCATATATATTCAGTTCTTACGCATATATGTTCAGTTCTTACACATATATATTCAGTTCTTGCGCCTATATATTTCGTTCATACGCATATATATTCCGTTCTTACGCAAATATATTCCGTTCTTACGCATATATATTCCGTTCTTACGCATATATATTCCGTTCTTACGCATATATATTCAGTTCTTCGGCATATATATTCCGTTCTTATGCATATATATTCCGTTCTTACACATATATATTCCGTTCTTACACATATATATTCCGTTCTTACACATATATATTCAGTTCTTACACATATATATTCAGTTCTTACAAATATATATTCAGTTCTTACACATATATATTCAGTTCTTACAAATATATATTCCGTTCTTACCCATATATATTCAGTTCTTACACATATATATTCAGTTCTTACGCATATATATTCAGTTCTTACACATATATATTCAGTTCTTACACATATATATTCAGTTCTTACACATATATATTTCGTTCTTACGCATATATATTCAGTTCTTACACATATATATTCAGTTCTTACACATATATATTCAGTTCTTACAAATATATATTCCTTTCTTACGCATATATATTCCGTTCTTACACATATATATTCAGTTCTAACGCATATATATTCCGTTTTTACGCATATATATCCGTTCTTACGCATATATATTCCTTTCTTACGCATATATAATCCGTTCTTACGCATATATATTCCTTTTTTACACATATATATTCCGTTCTTATGCATATATATTCAGTTCTTACACATATATATTCAGTTCTTACACATATATATTCAGTTCTTACACATATATATTCAGTTCTTACACATATATATTCCATTCTTACGCATATATATTCCGTTCTTACACATATATATATCGTTCTTACGCATATATATTCAGTTCTTACATATATATATTCAGTTCTTACACATATATATTCAGTTCTAACACATATATATTCAGTTCTTACACATATATATTCAGTTCTTACGCATATATATTCAGTTCTTACTCATATATTCAGTACTTACGCATATATATTCAGTTCTTACGCATATAGATTCAGTTCTTACGCATATATATTCCGTTCTTACGCATATATATTCAGTTCTTACACATATATATTCAGTTCTTACGCATATATATTCCGTTTTTACGCATATATATTCCGTTCTTACACATATATATTCCGTTCTTACGCATATATATTCCGTTCTTACGCATATATATTCCATTCTTACGCATATATATTCCTTTTGTACACATATATATTCCGTTCTTATGCATATATATTCCGTTCTTACACATATATATTCAGTTCTTACACATATATATTCAGTTCTTACACATATATATTCAGTTCTTACACATATATATTCCATTCTTACGCATATATATTCCGTTCTTACACATATATATTTCGTTCTTACGCATATATATTCAGTTCTTACATATATATATTCAGTTTTTACACATATATATTCAGTTCTTACACATATATATTCAGTTCTTACACATATATATTCAGTTCTTACACATATACTCAATTCTTACGCATATATATTCAGTTCTTACGCATATATGTTCAGTTCTTACACATATATATTCAGTTCTTACGCCTATATATTTCGTTCATACGCATATATATTCCGTTCTTACGCAAATATATTCCGTTCTTACGCATATATATTCCGTTCTTACGCATATATATTCCGTTCTTACGCATATATATTCAGTTCTTAGGCATATATATTCCGTTCTTATGCATATATATTCCGTTCTTACACATATATATTCCGTTCTTAAACATATATATTCCGTTCTTACACATATATATTCAGTTCTTACACATATATATTCAGTTCTTACAAATATATATTCAGTTCTTACACATATATATTCAGTTCTTACAAATATATATTCCGTTCTTACCCATATATATTCAGTTCTTACACATATATATTCAGTTCTTACACATATATATTCAGTTCTTACGCATATATATATTCAGTTCTTACACATATATATTCAGTTCTTACACATATATATTCAGTTCTTACTAATATATATTCCTTTCTTACACATATATATTCCGTTCTTACACATATATATTCAGTTCTTACGCATATATATTCCGTTTTTACGCATATATATTCCGTTCTTACGCATATATATTCCGTTCTTACGCATATATATTCCTTTTTTACACATATATATTCCGTTCTTATGCATATATATTCAGTTCTTACACATATATATTCAGTTCTTACACATATATATTCAGTTCTTACACATATAGATTCAGTTCTTACACATATATATTCCATTCTTACGCATATATATTCCGTTCTCACACATATATATACCGTTCTTACGCATATATATTTCGTTCTTACGCATATATATTTCGTTCTTACGCATATATATTCAGTTCTTACGCATATATATTTCGTTCTGACGCATATATATTCAGTTCTTACGCATATATATTCAGTTCTTACGCATATATATTCAGTTCTTACACTTATATATTCAGTTCTTACACATATATATTCAGTTCTTACACATATATATTTAGTTCTTACACATATATATTCCGTTCTTACGCATATACATTCACTTCTTACACATATATTTTCAGTTCTTACACATATATATTTAGTTCTTACACATATATATTCCATTCTTACGCATATATATTCAGTTCTTACACATATATATTCAGATCTTACACATATATATTCAGTTCTTACAAATATATATTCCGTTCTTACGCATATATATTCAGTTCTTACGCATAAATATTCAGTTCTTACAAATATATATTCAGTTCTTACACATATATATTCAGTTCTTACAAATAAATATTCCGTTCTTACGCATATATATTCAGTTCTTACGCATATATATTCAGTTCTTACGCATATATATTCTGTTCTTACAGATATATATTCAGTTCTTACACATATATATTCCATTCTTACGCATATATATTCCGTTCTTACACATATATATTTCGTTCTTACGCATATATATTCAGTTCTTACATATATATATTCAGTTTTTACACATATATATTCAGTTCTTACACATATATATTCAGTTCTTACACATATATATTCAGTTCTTACACATATATTCAATTCTTACGCATATATATTCAGTTCTTACGCATATATATTCAGTTCTTACACATATATATTCAGTTCCTACGCATATATATTCCGTTCATACGCATATATATTCCGTTCTTACGCATATATATTCAGTTCTTAGGCATATATATTCTGTTCTTATGCATATATATATACCGTTCTTACACATATATATTCCGTTCTTAAACATATATATTCCGTTCTTACACATATATATTCCGTTCTTACTAATATATGTTCCGTTCTTACGCATATATATTCCGTTCTTACGCATATATATTCAGTTCTTAGGCATATATATTCCGTTCTTATGCATATATATATACCGTTCTTACACATATATATTCCGTTCTTACACATATATATTCCGTTCTTACACATATATATTCCGTTCTTACACATATATATTCAGTTCTTACACATATATATTCAGTTCTTACACATATATATTCAGTTCTTACAAATATATATTCAGTTCTTACACATATATATTCAGTTCTTACGCATATATATTCCGTTCTTACGCATATATATTCAGTTCTTACACATATATATTCAGTTCTTACGCATATAATTCAGTTCTTACACATATATATTCAGTTCTTACACATATATATAGTTCTTACACATATATATTTCGTTCTTACGCTTATATATTCAGTTCTTACACATATATATTCAGTTCTTACACATATATATTCCGTTCTTACGCATATATATTGCGTTCTGACGCATATATATTCCGTTCTTACACATATATATTCCATTCTTACGCATATACATTCCGTTATTACACATATATATTCAGTTCTTACACATATATATTCAGTTCTTACACATACATATTTCGTTCTTAAGCATATATATTCAGTTCTTACACATATATATTCAGTTCTTACACATATATATTCAGTTCTTACTAATATATATTCCTTTCTTACGCATATATATTCCGTTCTTACACATATATATTCAGTTCTTACGCATATATATTCCGTTTTTACGCATATATATTCCGTTCTTACGCATATATATTCCGTTCTTACGCATATATATTCCGTTCTTACGCATATATATTCCTTTTTTACACATATATATTCCGTTCTTATGCATATATATTCAGTTCTTACACATATATATTCAGTTCTTACACATATATATTCAGTTCTTACACATATATATTCAGTTCTTACACATATATATTCCATTCTTACGCATATATATTCCGTTCTTACACATATATATTCCGTTCTTACGCATATATATTTCGTTCTTACGCATATATATTCAGTTCTTACGCATATATATTTCGTTCTGACGCATATATATTCAGTTCTTACGCATATATATTCAGTTCTTACGCATATATATTCAGTTCTTACACTTATATATTCAGTTCTTACACATATATATTCAGTTCTTACACATATATATTTAGTTCTTACACATATATTTTCCGTTCTTACGCATATACATTCACTTCTTACACATATATTTTCAGTTCTTACACATATATATTTAGTTCTTACACATATATATTCCATTCTTACACATATATATTCAGTTCTTACACATATATATTCAGATCTTACACATATATATTCAGTTCTTACAAATATATATTCCGTTCTTACGCATATATATTCAGTTCTTACGCATATATATTCAATTCTTACAAATATATATTCAGTTCTTACGCATATATATTCAGTTCTTACACATATATATTCAGTTCTTACACATATATATTCAGTTCTTACGCATATATATTCAGTTCTTACGCATATATATTCAGTTCTTACACTTATATATTCAGTTCTTACACATATATATTCAGTTCTTACACATATATATTTAGTTCTTACACATATATTTTCCGTTCTTACGCATATACATTCACTTCTTACACATATATTTTCAGTTCTTACACATATATATTTAGTTCTTACACATATATATTCCATTCTTACGCATATGTATTCAGTTCTTACACATATATATTCAGATCTTACACATATATATTCAGTTCTTACAAATATATATTCCGTTCTTACGCATATATATTCAGTTCTTACGCATATATATTCAATTCTTACACATATATATTCCGTTCTTACGCATATATATTCAGTTCTTACACATATATATTCAGTTCTTACACATATATATTCAGTTCTTACACATATATATTCCATTCTTACGCATATATATTCCGTTCTTACACATAAATATTCCGTTCTTACGCACATATATTCCGTTCTTACGCATATATATTCCGTTCTTACATATATATATTCAGTTTTTACACATATATTCAGTTCTTACACATATATATTCAGTTCTTACACATATATATTCAGTTCTTACACATATACTCAATTCTTACGCATATATATTCAGTTCTTACGCATATATGTTCAGTTCTTACACATATATATTCAGTTCTTACGCCTATATATTTCGTTCATACGCATATATATTCCGTTCTTACGCAAATATATTCCGTTCTTACGCATATATATTCCGTTCTTACGCATATATATTCCGTTCTTACGCATATATATTCAGTTCTTAGGCATATATATTCCGTTCTTATGCATATATATTCCGTTCTTACACATATATATTCCGTTCTTAAACATATATATTCCGTTCTTACACATATATATTCAGTTCTTACACATATATATTCAGTTCTTACAAATATATATTCAGTTCTTACACATATATATTCAGTTCTTACAAATATATATTCCGTTCTTACCCATATATATTCAGTTCTTACACATATATATTCAGTTCTTACACATATATATTCAGTTCTTACGCATATATGTATTCAGTTCTTACACATATATATTCAGTTCTTACACATATATATTCAGTTCTTACTAATATATATTCCTTTCTTACACATATATATTCCGTTCTTACACATATATATTCAGTTCTTACGCATATATATTCCGTTTTTACGCATATATATTCCGTTCTTACGCATATATATTCCGTTCTTACGCATATATATTCCGTTCTTACGCATATATATTCCTTTTTTACACATATATATTCCGTTCTTATGCATATATATTCAGTTCTTACACATATATATTCAGTTCTTACACATATATATTCAGTTCTTACACATATAGGTTCAGTTCTTACACATATATATTCCATTCTTACGCATATATATTCCGTTCTTACACATATATATACCGTTCTTACGCATATATATTTCGTTCTTACGCATATATATTCAGTTCTTACGCATATATATTTCGTTCTGACGCATATATATTCAGTTCTTACGCATATATATTCAGTTCTTACGCATATATATTCAGTTCTTACACTTATATATTCAGTTCTTACACATATATATTCAGTTCTTACACATATATATTTAATTCTTACACATATATATTCCGTTCTTACGCATATACATTCACTTCTTACACATATATTTTCAGTTCTTACACATATATATTTAGTTCTTACACATATATATTCCATTCTTACGCATATATATTCAGTTCTTACACATATATATTCAGATCTTACACATATATATTCAGTTCTTACAAATATATATTCCGTTCTTACGCATATATATTCAGTTCTTACGCATATATATTCAGTTCTTACAAATATATATTCAGTTCTTACACATATATATTCAGTTCTTACAAATAAATATTCCGTTCTTACGCATTTATATTCAGTTCTTACGCATATATATTCAGTTCTTACGCATATATATTCTGTTCTTACAGATATATATTCAGTTCTTACACATATATATTCCATTCTTACGCATATATATTCCGTTCTTACACATATATATTTCGTTCTTACGCATATATATTCAGTTCTTACATATATATATTCAGTTTTTACACATATATATTCAGTTCTTACACATATATATTCAGTTCTTACACATATATATTCAGTTCTTACACATATATTCAATTCTTACGCATATATATTCAGTTCTTACGCATATATATTCAGTTCTTACACATATATATTCAGTTCCTACGCCTATATATTCCGTTCATACGCATATATATTCCGTTCTTACGCATATATATTCAGTTCTTAGGCATATATATTCCGTTCTTATGCATATATATATACCGTTCTTACACATATATATTCCGTTCTTACACATATATATTCCGTTCTTACACATATATATTCCGTTCTTACGCATATATGTTCCGTTCTTACGCATATATATTCCGTTCTTACGCATATATATTCAGTTCTTAGGCATATATATTCCGTTCTTATGCATATATATATACCGTTCTTACACCTATATATACCGTTCTTACACATATATATTCCGTTCTTACACATATATATTCCGTTCTTACACATATATATTCAGTTCTTACACATATATATTCAGTTCTTACAAATATATATTCAGTTCTTACACATATATATTCAGTTCTTACGCATATATATTCCGTTCTTACGCATATATATTCAGTTCTTACACATATATATTCAGTTCTTACGCATATATATTCAGTTCTTACACATATATATTCAGTTCTTACACATATATATAGTTCTTACACATATATATTTCGTTCTTACGCTTATATATTCAGTTCTTACACATATATATTCATTTCTTACACATATATATTCCGTTCTTACGCATATATATTGCGTTCTTACGCATATATATTCCGTTCTTACACATATATATTCCATTCTTACGCATATACATTCCGTTATTACACATATATATTCAGTTCTTACACATATATATTCAGTTCTTACACATACATATTTCGTTCTTAAGCATATATATTCAGTTCTTACACATATATATTCAGTTCTTACACATATATATTCAGTTCTTACTAATATATATTCCTTTCTTACGCATATATATTCCGTTCTTACACATATATATTCAGTTCTTACGCATATATATTCCGTTTTTACGCATATATATTCCGTTCTTACGCATATATATTCCGTTCTTACGCATATATATTCCGTTCTTACGCATATATATTCCTTTTTTACACATATATATTCCGTTCTTATGCATATATATTCAGTTCTTACACATATATATTCAGTTCTTACACATATATATTCAGTTCTTACACATATATATTCAGTTCTTACACATATATATTCCATTCTTACGCATATATATTCCGTTCTTACACATATATATTCCGTTCTTACGCATATATATTTCGTTCTTACGCATATATATTCAGTTCTTACGCATATATATTTCGTTCTGACGCATATATATTCAGTTCTTACGCATATATATTCAGTTCTTACGCATATATATTCAGTTCTTACACTTATATATTCAGTTCTTACACATATATATTCAGTTCTTACACATATATATTTAGTTCTTACACATATATTTACCGTTCTTACGCATATACATTCACTTCTTACACATATATTTTCAGTTCTTACACATATATATTTAGTTCTTACACATATATATTCCATTCTTACGCATATATATTCAGTTCTTACACATATATATTCAGATCTTACACATATATATTCAGTTCTTACAAATATATATTCCGTTCTTACGCATATATATTCAGTTCTTACGCATATATATTCAATTCTTACAAATATATATTCAGATCTTACACATATATATTCAGTTCTTACAAATATATATTCCGTTCTTACGCATATATATTCAGTTCTTACGCAAATATATTCAGTTCTTACTCATATATATTCAGTTCTTACAGATATATATTCAGTTCTTACACATATATATTCCATTCTTACGCATATATATTCAGTTCTTA